>JAULBZ010001784.1:0-20746 GCA_032360805.1 Neoturris breviconis
GTGATATTAAAGAAATATAAACAAGTTATTTTATTGTTCTGAGAAGTAAATTAATCATTTAAATCATTTAAGTTTTAAATAGATAACGGGTGGTGGTATTAAAAGTACTTTTTGTTTATATAATTATTAACACCTGTTAATTCGTTCGTAATGTTCAAAGTCTGCAATACAGACGCTAGAACAACGTTAAAAACATTGTTTTAGCATCTTTACTGTGGAATTTGAACAAGTCTTTCCCCAGTTACATCATTATTTGTATTTGTTCGTAAGTTATATTTTCTCAAGATGGTAGCGATTTTGTTGACTTATAAGAAACCGCGTGTATACCTTCAAGAAATTTGCTTGGTTTAAACAAAATAATGTATTAAAACTTGACCAAATCATTGTTTTTAATCTCATTGCTTGATGTTTGGGAACAGGGTTTTAATTGTCTGCAGGGATAGTCACGTTTCTTGTTCCGTTAAAAAGTTGTTAGCAGCGTGCCGTTTTAGCAGCGTGTTAACGATTTCCTGCTATGTAGGTAGGTCTAAAATCGGAAAATTTCCCAAAAGGCTCTGCCCCCTAAACCCCCGTTGGGGGAGCTTACAGCGCTCCCCCAAACCCCCTAGCTGCATAGACTTCCCAGCTTCGATGGGAAGATTTTCACGAATCAATAATTATACGTTAATTCGAACCCTGTCTATCAAAATATCAAATACCCAATATATTCAGAAACAAGTCTGTGACCTTGATTCTGGGATAAACACATGAAAGGTTTGATGTGATATAGAACACAACTCTAACTTACATTGGCCTAATAGAAACTAAAATATGCACCTCGTTTGAACAACTGGATCCGGGTGCAAATAACCAACTTTTACTTTGGCAGGCATGTATTCAGCAAAAGTTTCAGTATGAACCATTTCATTTTCTTCTTCATCTACATCGTCCTCCTCAGCAGAATTTAACTAAAATAAGTATTTTAACATCGTTATAGCAGATCCATTACAGTAATTCTTCTCTAAAAATTTGATTTTCTACTTCTGAACTTTTAATTTTGTCGCAAAACTTTACACAATGCAATACTGACAGGCCTCCCAGCAGATTTTAATTTAAATCCAAATTATTTAGGAATTTAGGACAATTACTGATCAAAAATTAGGAAAACTTAGGACATTTTCTACGTTAGGAAAATTAGGAAACGTTTATTATCCAGAAGAGAAAATTCTTACCGAAACTCACAAATTTTATACCTTAAGGGAAGTAATTAAGTAAATAAGAGTCCAATCGGGTTAAAGATTTGAAGGCATAACGAGCTTAGCTACATGCTTCTCGAAAGAAAGGTTACCAAATATTTCCATATTTTTGTCTGACATTTTTGGGATGCGTTGTTTTCTTTTCTGAAACTTTGATACCTTATAGTAGAATGGGATAACATACTTACCACGTTAGGAGTAGATGAAGTCTTTAGTAGGGTAGATAATCCCCTGCTAAAATAAAATAAATCATGTAAGAACCAATTAAGAATACGATATATTCCAACAAAAATTGCCTTGTTTTAACGAAACCTGCACCCACCAGTGATTCGAAATCTCCAGTCCACATTGTTAGTTTAGTGTTAGCAGTGTGTGTGTTTGTTGCGTAAGGTTCTCATGTAGGATGCACAAAATGTAGAATGCACGAAATGGAGTCCGTACGAAAAGTTTCAGCATCAATGTGCAAAATCCTGAATGCACAAAAACACTCCGCAAATAAGCATACGGAAGTCAGAATTTCCACAAGATTTAGAAAACAAATTTCCCTGAGTTTTCCTAGAGTCATGAACACTTTCCTCAGAGCAAAATAAATGCCTTGAGTTTTCCATGAGTAATGAAATTGATACAGCTTCCATATTAAATGTCTATTCTCAAATTAACACCCCCTCCCTTAGAAGGCAAAATATTTAATTAACACCTCTCTATTTTTAATGTCCCATCCTAATAAATGTCCCCCACAAATTGAGGTGTTAATTAGAAAAAATAGGAAAGTAAAAGCGAGCACTTCGTTAATTGTTTTATTTTGTTGAAAGACATGGATATATAGACGTAAGTTTGTATATTAACAATAGGTGTTACCGTTTTGACAATGACAATATTAATCTTAGACATCATGATTTTATGATTTTTTCTCTATCTAATGTCTCTCAAAAAAGTGGAAAAACTTATTTAATGCCCAAAGAGTCAAAGAGCTAATTAGAGAAAATACAAAAAATCCCTGACATAATCTGAGAAATAACGAATATTATATGGCAATATGATCAAAATTTCTAAAAATATGCACCAATTCAAAGGTTTTTATTGAAAAATGACACGTTTTCCTTGAATCTGAAAAGGGCAGCATCTGAATTCCGTAGCCTCTTTTGGGCTGAATTACAGTACGTTTAGCGCGGAACTTTACATATTTTTAGCATGTAACGCGAGTCCACGCTCCAAAAAATAGAGCGTTTGGCGAGTATGAAGAAACGGTACCATTTTGAATTGGGGTTTATACTCGCTAATTAATAATCCACAGAAAATGCAATGTATTGACTTCTTTACGAATGTTATTTAAAATTGGACGTGTAGCAATACAATTTGTAAACATATCACAAATATATAGCTATGGGACGATCTCGATCGGCACCTTGTATTCCAGTGACACAAACAAAGTTCGTTACACTTCATAACTTTCCTAGTGATTAGCGTGTTTTATCAACTTCACTGCATTTCCTGTATATCAGCAAGGAGCGATCGGTAATTTATTCATAAATTAAAAAGGCAGAAATATATTTATAAACTTCATGGCAAAAAACTTGTTCAAAGTATGTAATAAAGGCGCTAGAATAACGTATTCAGCATTGTTCTAGCGTCTTTAATGCAGACTTTGAACAATATAATATTTAGAGTGCTTCTTATTATAAACATGAACCAATCAATGCTCAGACTTGTCCAATGAAAAATTTATTTTGTAAACAATCGAATTAACTGACGGCATAAATTAATATTGTTCTCAATTTTTCACAAACAATGAATTGTTCATTCGAAATAAAAAAACATGTTAACTCACACATGTGCATTAATATATCTATTAATAATGTTAATTCATTCGTGTTAAATAAAGTTTGTTTAGATAAATAAAAAGAATAATACAGCGCCGCTGTAGTATAAAAGTAAGTTAATCTCAATGAAATGAACACCTGTTATTTAACTATTTGAAATGTTCTAGACATAGCTTTTATCAAATACAATTCACATGCAACACAATGTCAACACAACGTCTTCTTAAAAGATTTTTGTGCAATGTAATCTCTTTTAACAACGCATGTGAAAGTTTAAATCATAGCCGTCTGCGTTCCCACTCAATCTTGATCAAGACAAACAAAGTAATCTCGTCAGACTTTTTTAATGCCATCCTCTAGATGTAATTTTTACCGAGAGCCGAAAGGAAATATACAAACGAAAATGCCGACATTGCATATCCATCATAAAACCCACTACAATAATTTTCGCAGGTTACATAGACGTTTGATTTCATAATGGCAACTACAGCGCTACTTATTTACATCTACTTGCGAGTAATATTGCCCTAAAGAAGACTTTTCTTTACATTTTTTAGCGAGTATATGCTGACAAAAAGTGACCTCTTCCTCATTGGAAAGTTCCTCGCTAAACATACTGTAGCCAATTTCAGAGTTACTGTACCATTATGGCATTGGTGCGAGTTGGTTTTTTAACTATACTGTATCGTATTTACATGCAGCAGCAGGGTGTAACTAAAGGGGCCGCGTCCATACCTAAATTGCCATGGATAACAGGAAAAAACGATATTTTTTACACCCACCATTACTGGATTTGTAAAGAAAATTTTAAGAATTTGAGATTTAATCACATTCACCAAAATATCACACCCAAATGAGAAGTGGAGAAATTTCTATGAGACTTTGACCATGAATCTTTTTTGTATGTTGGGGAAGCTTCTTCAATGACAAGAGATTTTTTTCAAATAAATTTTAGAATTTTGGGAAGCTTCCCTCTTCAATTTTGAAATACATTGATTAATGCTACTCACTTGGGTCATAAAACATAATTACATACACCAGTATGTTGATTTCAATAACATTATAAAAAGTTCCAATTTGATTATAAAATATAATTACAACCCTGTAAGAATCTTGTACAGGATCTCAAAGATCCTGCTCATTGTCCTGAATAAGATTCTGGAAGGATTTTAGTAAGATTTGATATGATTTTATACAAGATCTGATCAGATATGCATCCTTCTATGCTCTTGTACACGTAACCAAGATCTTATCAAGGTCACACAATTCAACATAATATTTTTTTGACGTAATAATTTTTTATAAAAATATGTTATTATATTTATTATTTAGGGGTGACTTACATATCGATTTTGCACACGCTTAGCATCCCTAGGAAGCTAACTCCTTAACCCCCTCTCACCCGGTACTTCTTAGCGCCCCTCAAAGATTCTTAGAAAATTGATAAAATGTCTTGCCATTATGGGAATACAGACCATTTGGCACATGAAATTTGTTTTTTGAATATAACTTTAGACTGTTTAGATATCAAGACCCTTTTCTTTCTTCACTACCATTACGGCAAAAAGTGAAAGAGTACACTTTCCAACATTCTTTCTTAACTTATGGATGTCTGCCACAAAATAAAAATAAAAGCAAAAAAATACTGTAGAAGGAACGAACGCGCTCTGCGATGGATAGGACTGATTGACAGTGATTATTTGTTCTTATTTTGAACACTGTTGAAAGAGCTACAAGCAATCACATAAATATTTGAGACAAGGTGAAATTAAAGCAAAAATTCTGAATTTCCAATTAGATAAAAAGCCATAAATTTTCAGTAGCAAACCTAAAGACATAAAAAATTGAATATGTTCCAAGAGCCTGGGTACTAGGCCAAGATCTTAAGCCCTAAGTTTCAAGTCTACTTGGATAAACCTCTGAGATAAACCTCAAGGGACATCTAGTGGTCATTTTCTGTATTTACGTTTTACTTGTGGCTTGTATTGCTTGTATTGCTTGTTGAAATTTGTAAAATGTCTCATAATTTATGCGATTGGTTGATGCAACTGCCATTTTCATGTCTTATTAATTTATCCACACTACGTTCTTCATGAATTAAGGGTAATTACACTATTTTCCTATGTAAATAATGGCATATTATATGAATATAGTATTAATAAAATAGAACATGAAGAAACCAGCAAAAGGAGCATCAAAGGCTGTGGTCAGTATTATTTTATATTCATTCGTTAAATCTTCTATATAGCTACAAATATTTAAGAATTGGTTTCTAGAATTATCTATCAAAAGTTGCTGGATCAGTGTTTGAAATAAGAGTGAATAATCGCTGTGAAGGAGTGATTTTTGAGCATAGCTTCAGACTTTCCATCCTGAAGCTATGTTCAAACTTCACTTTTCCACAGGGGTTATTTGCTCAGATAATTTTGACCACGATGCACTGTATTGGTAGAGTAGTAAAATGTGTAGCAGAACCTTGATAAATTTGTGTAAAATGAAACTTGTCAACGAAGTTTCAAGCCTGAATATAACTGACAGAGATTGCTTGTGTAGTATAGCCTACGTGAATAGACCTCGATGTATCTTGGCCTATGCACAAACATCACATTTTTAGTTGAAAAAATCCCACGATCACATGTGCACTGATGTTCAAAAAAATACAGACAAAAAAAGAAGACATTGACAAAGCTGAATGCTTTAAAATTCTTTGTTTATTTTTTTGCAAACCAAGAGAGAAGAGAGACTCATAACGGAAAATATGACATTTGTGCATGACCAAGCTAAACAAGTGAAGGCCTATATTGTAGGCTAGTGTAAGAATGTTTTGTGACTATAGTTTTTAACTTTGAAGCTGAAGACTATAGTGAAAATCATTCATCTCTAGGTGATGTATTCATGTTCAAGATTAAGCTTGTAATTCTTTAGTTAAAAAGAAACCAATTCAAAGTAACATTACAGGGGTTAAAATAACTACTGCTTATCACTGTGTCTGATGTAGTGATTGCTAGCACTGTGTGTGATAGTGTAGTGATGACCAGCATAACCTCTGACATTACTAAGCCAACACTCTGCTCTATAAACATTACTTTTAGTGTATGAAATTAATGGGAGAAAAAATTTTTGTTCATTTTTTTATACACACCTCTTAGTGCTAAAGTAAATGCCACATTTTCCTTTCCCTTCAGTCAGAGAAATAACTTCTTTATAAAAACTGCACTTCTTACGATGCTCTCAATCTCAAAAAAAATATATGCCACAATAATTTATACTCTTAAGTTAAAGGTAGTACTTATACGTATATATGTTTCTTCATTGTTGCAAAAATAAGAATCTATTTTCAGTTTTGCAATTTTCATCAAAGAAATTATGTTTTATATCATGATTTATTGCATCAGACCTTAAAGCAAATAATATATCATTATACATTTTTACGTTTAGGAGAAGAAAGGAGCAAACCTTTCCAACCCAAGTATAAAATCACCTTCTAAATCTGAGTTAACTAAAGGAAAGAAAAAGAAAGTGAGTGTTTCAGTGTTCAAAATAACAGCAAAAGTCACTGTCACTAGAAAGCCAGAAGCAATGCTCAAAAATTCCTCCTCCGCAGTGATTATTTGCTCTCATTTTGAACACTGTTTTTGTAAGTAAAAGTAAGCTTTACATGTGTGTTAAAAGTGAGCATAATATAATATTTGGTATAATATGTTTCTGATTCAAACTTTCCAAAACAGAATTGCTGTTTTTATTAGGCTGTTAGGGTTTGCGTACATACACATAATCTGTTCTTGTTACATTCAGCCTCAAATTATATATATATGAGCATTTTTTTAGTACAGTTTGTAGCTTTGAAGCTGAAAACCGTACTCAAAAACGCTCCTCCACAGGTGATTTTTGATCATTATTTTTAAGACTTGTGCAGTTACTCACTAATTCTCAATTTTAATTCCAATTTATTCTTTGTAAATTACAAGGGATCATCTCAAAATTTTGGTCCAAAACCAACTTCTATGGTAGGGTTAAATCAACTAAAATTGAGAAAATTCAGCAAGAATGTAACTGTACAGAAGTGTGTTAGGTCAATGAACTTGCAATGGATCGGTACGAAGATACCAATGCATGTTTTAAATAAGAACAAATAATCACTGTGGAGTAGGGATTTTTGAGCATTGCTTCAAGCTTAAGACTTTATACTTTTATTATTTTAAACACTGCTATAGGGGCTATGCTTAGTAAATCATTTAATAACTCCTTTGGTGTTATTGTACTTCAGTACATTCGTAAGAAGATAATGATAGAAATAAAAGAATATTGATTCATCATTACTCTAAATCGTTGTTAAATAAATGCTCCACATAAAAATAATCATTGTAGAGAAGTAACATTTGAGAGTGGCTTCAGATTTTTAAATTTTAGTAGAGGACTGTCGCCCCTAATGGACATCGCCCTAATGGTTTCCTGCGTTGAATTTCAAAGTGAGCTAAGAAAATCACTGCAGTGTCCACATCGGGGCGCCAGTTCTCTATAAAGTTTAATTAATATGTATATAATCAAGTATGAATTCATACTTATCAAATATTTACTGTGATTGGACAGACAGCGCATCATGCTGGATTTTTTAAGAGATGAGTCTTGCTTGATTGATTTCATCGGTTTTCATTGGCATTCTGCCTTCCAAATGAGAGTAAATAATCACTGTGGAGAAGGGATTTCTGAACATTGCTTCAGGCTTTAAAGTAGCAGTAAATACACTATAATAACGTGATAGTGATTACTTTCTCCAATTTTAAGCATTATAGTCATTACATTCTTATCCCCCATATATTGTATGATATCCGCATATATTGTATGCTATAAGCAGGACTGTGCAAGTATATATTCAAGCACTCCCTGAATTTTCTTTGTTGTTGTGTAGGATGATGATGATGCAACACTTACAGGAATTGACGAATTAGATGAATGGATGCAGGTTTGTGAAAATGAATTCACCTTGAAAGTGATTCAACTCCCTTTCAAAATGCTGGTTTTGTATTGGATGTAAATTGTTAACTTGTTGAAATATCCCTCTTCTTCACTGCTGGTTATGTATTGAACTTATAACTACTCACGGTTTAACCAGGTTCAATTCAGCCATGTCAGTGCTAATGATTATCATGGAGTGAATAACTGTAATTCATTGAACTTTACTTAAGTATTATTTTGGATCACCAGCTAATGTGTTGATAAAATATTTTATGGTGAATATGATACGTCCCTTTTGTGATAGCTGTGAAGTGTAGTGTTACGCTAAGGCGGATTTCTCTCGCGTGAATTCTAAATGAAGCCATTACATTGATTGAAAGCAACGTCACCTAACAGTACTTGCAGTGGTCCAAGTAGAGTAAATAATCACAGTAGGAGATGGATTTTTGAGCATAGCTTTAGGCTTTGTAGCCTAAAACCAAGCTCAAAAATCACCCCTACATAGTAATTATTTGCTTCTATTTCGACCACTGACTTGTAGCAACTGATTAGATAAAACAAAGTTACCCAGTAGGCATAAACTTGTTCAAAGTCCACACTAAAAACGCAAGAACAACATTGAAAACACTGTTCTAGCGTCTTTACTTGAACTTTGAACAAGTTTTTTCCCACTGAGTATTGCAGGATTGTTGACTTGGTTCTCATTATGTCTCTTATATGATGTATACTTGAGGATGATCTCTAAACAATAACAAGAAGTATTTATTAAATGCAATAACATGAAGTATTTATCTGCTCATTTAGCCAAAGCAACTACTAAAACCTGAAGATCAGCTTCAACTTACAGAAGAAGAACTCAAAGAAGAATTTACAAGAATATTAACTGCAAACAATCCACATGCACCTAGTAATATTGTGCGCTTTAATTTTAAGGTATGTTTATTTTTCAATAAACAATGTCATAACGAATAGCGTTTGGAATGGAAAGTTGCAGTCAATAATCATTCAACATTTTTTTGCAAGAATAAAGGTTTGTTACCAGTGTTCAAAATAAATAATCACTGTGGAGGAGTGCAAATCTCTGATTACAGTGACAGGATTATATAATTTGGCATATGACCACCATAACCAGAAATTTAAAGTTTTGACATTTTGACATCACATTAGACCTTTACAAACACAAACCTGAATTGTGTTTGTTGCTGTTGTACAAAGTGTTCAATATAATAGTATACAGTAAGGGTAATTTTTAGTGTCCAGCTTTGTAGTAAAGGTATGCTCAAATATCTCTTCTGTGAGGATTACTTTCTCCTTGCTGATGATTATTGTTCAATTTTATTTATTTTAGGATAAGTTATACAAACAAATACCTACAGTTGATCAATTAGCTGTTCATTTCTCTCTAGAAGGGTAAATATATCAGGCCTCTGAATTCACGATGGCATTCCCCTGTGGGGGAGAATCTTTGGAGGCTAATTTGCAACCAGCAGGCTGTAAATTAGTTTCCAAAGATGCTCCTCCACAAGGGGGATTGCCAACGTGAATTCAGAGGCCTATGGAAATAAATACTGGACATCACCTGCGGATGGGTGTTTTTCGAATTTATTCAATGCTGAAAATTATCCTCAAAAACACTCCTCCACATGTGATATTGGACAATTATTTTCGGATTTAAGATGTGGTTTCCAAGCAAGCTGAACACTACACTAAAAAAAATACTTCTTCTCAAGTGATGTCCAACAGTTATATTCAGGCTCGCCTTTTTGCTGTTTTATTTTTGTAGGTGCAAAAGTTGAAAATTTGCTTAAAAAATTATTGATCGATAGGTGGGTTTCCACTTCATGAGACTTAGTCGCTAGCAAATACGTAAATCTGGTAATGTAATATTTGATTGACTGACATATTTTTTGTTCACCTAGTAGTTCATCTTGATTCACTACTTTAAGTAAACGATAAAAAGAGTTAAAGGAAGACACTTTTCCAAGCATTTTGTTCGAATAAACTTGGATAGAGCTAAAAGGCTGCTCATATTAATTATATGTGGCCCTTTTGTATCTATATCTATATTTCTATATTAAAAAGTTTTGAAGGAATAAACTTCTACATAAAGTGTATTAAGGTTCATAACTGTCTGCAAAAGTTATTTCTCAAGCTGGTCACACGAATGGTCATTGAACTACCAAGTAAACAAAAAACATGTCAGCCAATCAAAGCACCAGATTTATGTATTTGCTAGCGACTGCAACCATTTGTTCAACCAACATGATAAGTGGAAACCAGCCTTCAAAGTAGTGAACAGTCATATATTAGATTAGTTTTTTGATTACGAAGAATTAATTTATTTACAAGATATTTGAAATAGCACCCTTCTCATGAACAAATTGAGCTTCTATTATGATACTTGCATTTAGAAATTTATTACATAAAGAATCTGAGGAAGCAAGAAGACAGCTAGCAGCCGGTAGTGAAAAGCCTGAAGGTTTGTTTTATCTAACATTTATGGGTGAGCAACAATGTAGGATGGATCTGTCTGATTTATTATGTTGTTTGCCACAACAATTTTGTTGTTTGCTGCAACCATTATATTAATGATTTCTTCAACAATTCCTTATGATGAGGATGTGGATGAGAAAACATTAATAGTTTCTGTGGAGAAAAGTAGAGGTTATAATTCTGGATTGAATGAATTATTGTCCTGCTGCAGCAGAACCAGTATGGATAATTAGAATGACCAAACACTTATTATGAAATGAAGTCTTTCACAGCAAATTCTTTGTCTAGTGTAAATCATGAAACTTAATGTCATACTCATTTTGTCATATTTCTTGTTATATTTCTTTCTTTTTCTTTCAGATGATGGTGATGACCATGAAGAAGTAGATGACGATGATGAAGATGCCAGTCCTGATGACAAGGTAATACAAGTAAATTATAAAATTAGCGCTGCTGGTCAAATCTGTGTACTCCATGACTTTGCATCCTGTATAGAGAAAACGTTGATCATTACCATTTTTTCGTTGTTTAATGACCTATTTAGATCACTTGATTGTTATGTATCATGCAACTTTCTACTTTTACCAATGTTTAAAAATTGTATTAATATTTTAGGGTGAAAGAGAGGAGACTACACCTTCTCCTGGTCCAAAAGCTCCTTCACAGAAGTTAACCAATCAGTTCAACTTTTGTGAACGAGCATCACAGACTTACAATAATCCATACAGGGTAGGTGGTAAAAAATACAAACATTCATTTCATTTTGAATAGTGATGGAATCAGAAACGTTTTGCTGAGACATGTCAGTATTTGAAACGAATTAAGCATGTGATACTATGAAACTGGTAATTTGAATGAGCATTTTTCAAGAAGCAATTCGCATTCTTAAATTACGCATTTTTTTATTTCTTTTTTCTTTTTCATTTAGACTTAACTCCTTTAAGTATGATGTTAAGAGTTGTCTTCTGTATTTTGTATTCTTTTGAAACGGTTTTGAAAAAGAGTTCATTTAAATTACGAAAAAGAGTATTATTATTTAATTTTTTTTAAAACAAATTGAGTTTTAAAAAAATCTGTCTTATTTACTAGTTCGCATTTTTTAATTCCACAAAATGTGTTTATTTCAAGGTGCGATTCGCAATCTTTAATTCTGCTTATTTTTGTTTCGCAACGATTTTCTTTCCTAAAGGTATGCCAAAATGTGAACCCCTTTGAAACTTAGGTAGAACTAGGTTAACGCCTGAATAGATATTTGCCGTTAAAATTGGGCTTTGTATTACGTCACAGAGGTGCTGGTTTTTTACTGTAAAATGTTAACTATAGTTAAAACACTATTGATTTTGTTAGAGTCTAGAGGAAATTACATCAATTGATAATTATTTATTCATTTAGGAAAGAGGAACTATGACTGAACCTCCTCCAAGAGTAAACTTTTCTGCTACTGCTAACCAGGTAATTAAATGGTGGGACTGAGGTCTCAATTTTATTCTTGTGGATTTTAATTTTGAATCATACATTCTGTCTTCATTTCATACCATAAATATTAATTCAATCTTTTCTTCTAGTGGGAAATATATGATGCATATGTAGAAGATATACAACGACAGGTATTATAATATAGACCTTGGTATGAATAACTTGGCCTATGTACAAATGCCCGAATTTCCATATTTGAAAAGAAGTTCACATGTGCAGTGGTGTTTAAACAAATGTCTGAAAAACAATAGAAGTACTCAATCATATTTTTTGTTCTAAGAGAGAAGGAATACTCATACTAAAAATCTTGTGATTGTGTATAAACAGAGCTAAGTGAGCAAAGGCCAAATGGATAGATCAATCTACTGTACTAACAGTAAACACAATACACACAACTTAAAAATCTTCATGATTCACCTGACTCTTGTGATATTTTATAATTGAAGAGTAACTTTAATCCTCTTGTATAGGAAAGAGAAAAAGAAAAGGAAGCTAAGAAATCCAGTAAAAAAGAAGATGAAAAAAAGAAAAAGAATAATGCAACAGAAATATTAGTAAGATTTTTTCCCCTTTTTAACAGTAGCAACCCATAAGATTTATTCATACGGCGATGTACTAATGTATTTTACAAATTGCATGTAAATATTGCGTTTTTTTATTTAATATCCTACTCGAAGTTATGACTCTGAAACAATCAAAGTGTATCTCATTTCATCTCATGCATCGTCATCTCACGCCCCAAATATTATTTATCGACAAACTTAAATCTCATGAAATTTTAAACTAAAATTATCATTCAAAATTGAGAAACCTTTAAATATGATCTTGTGAAAATGCTCTCTTATTCATTTTTTTATTATTATTATTTTTTGTACAAAAAATATTTAGAGTGATGATATCAGCCGAGTATCTCGTTCATCAAAGATAGTTGAACGAATGGTAAATCAAAATACATTTGATGCAATTGCTCATGGTATGTTATTTCATATTTCTTGTTCAATCCGTTTCGCCTACTGTTTCGTTTCGCCAACAATTTAGGGATCCATGTAAAGGCTACCTTATTCAAAAAAGTTGTACATCATCACTTTATTTGTTTGGATGATATCAAATTGGAATGCTTTGGCCACAGGAGGTTATGTTGTTGTATTTTCATCTAATAGGCAAAAATCAATATTTTGTATTTATTATTTACCTTATGGATACAGGACCTTTTTACCCTGCGACAATGCTAGGACTTTATTTGTAATCGTTTCTATGAAAAGTGAGAATTGCAAATTTAGAATGTATACATAAACAATATTTACATCGAACTACCTTATAATTTTAATTGATTTTATTTGCAGATTTTAAATATTGGGAAGATGCTTCTGATGATTACAGAGAAAATGAAGGAACTGTTCTACCTTTATGGAAATTTTCTTATGATCGCTCAAAACGAATGACTGTTACAGCACTGAGCTGGTAAAAACTTATTATTCCGAACATTCTTTTAGAAAGTGATTCATTAGCAATAAGAATTTTATCAGAGGTTGAAATAACTGCCAGTCATCACTGTGGAGGAGCTAGATTTTTCAGAATATTTTCAGCCAATTTTGCCCAGCAGTTATTTTGTTAATAACAATAATAATAATAATTAAAAAATATTGTTTGTCTGAACTAGCAAGATAAGAAAAAAATATTTTCTTAGCTATTTTCAGAAACATCACATGGAGCTATTAAAATCCAATCCGATGATAGCGATTTTTAAATTACTTTAATCAAAAGTGCTCATGATTTTAGTGCCAAATTATAATTACTGAAATAGCTATGTAAAATGTTATACCCATTGCAGGTAAAACACATGTAAAATGTTAAGGTCATATTCACCTTACATCAACTTCAATTAATTCCGCAACATAATTTTTCGTCAAATTTATTTTTGTCTTTTAATTTTGTCACAGTTTTGCATCATATTTCGTCACTTTTCCTTAAAAGTGATGAAATATGTTTTCTCTTCTGGCATTACAGTTTATGCTAGGAATTAAACAGTTTATCAATGAAATAAAATACTTATTTGAACATAATATTGTATCAAAGGAAAAAAACATGTAACGTTCTTTACTAAAAAAATATTTTCATGGTAAATTGGTGTATTTTAATATCCATTACTTTAAAATTTTGCTAAACAAAATTTTTGTAGCAAAATTTTTGTTGTGTTTTAATTTTGTTACACCAAAAATGACCAATATAAAATGCAGCAGGTTGATGTTTTGTAAAATTCTAAAAAGTGAATGTAACTTTTATACTCTTTTTTATTAGGTCGCCTAATTATCAAGACTTATTTGCAGTTGGCCATGGATCATGTAAGTGAAAATTCAAACGTACCAACCTCTATGCCAACCTCTCTCAATGCTAACCTCATTATAATGGCTGGACATGACATATGGAGGAGAGATTTAGAAATTTGAAATCTATCTTTGTTAATTGATACATAAAACAAATAAAAGTATTTCACAAAATTCTAGCCAGTGTTATCAGTTTTTATTCAATCCTCATTTTCTGAAGACACATCAACAGCAGCATTTATTGCAATGACATCAATAGATTTTCCAGTAGTTACGTTATGTTATGTCTTTTAATAATATCTTCAACAGCACCTTCCCCTTTAAGTTCTATTCTTTGATTGGATATAATCAGGTCTCTTCATAGTTCCCTTATCTTTATCTAAATACTTAAGCCCTAGTCTAAAAGTGTCACACAAACTTTTTTGTTATAGAAATTTTTTTTCACTTTTGCATGATAGTTGTTGTTAAATCTTTTAATCACTCTCGATCGAATCGTGGCTTTTTACGTGAACTTTCTTTTCTTCTCTCTCTCAGATTTAGTTTTGATTGCACAAATCTCCCCTACATTTTCCTTTGTTTGTTTGTATCTTACGATTGTTGACTACCGCATTGAGATTCTTCTGTTAAAAGAAGATGAGATATCAGAAGCTTTACTTGCTGAAGCAATTTTCTTATCAATCTCAGAGTGAGAAGTTGTCTGTTGTGAAAGTTTGGTACTAGAAACTATCTCGCGTTCTGATGTGCTAGTTGAATGTTTTGATGAACTGTTTTTCTTGTCTCTCGGCTAATAGGTTTTGTTTGTGTTTCAATAAATTGACGGCTGAACGACTAACTCAGCAGAGCATTATATAAGATAGTCCAACCGTTAATCTTGAGGCTTTGATACCCCCTAATCTCTTTTGGATGATCATTGACCTGTTAGTTTATTGAGAATTTTTTATTTTTATGAATTTCAATTTATTTTTAGATGATTTTTTGAAACAATCAAATGGAATGATATGTTTCTATTCACTAAAAAATCCTTCTTTTCCTGAGTAAGTACTTATTATTCAAAAGCAGCCAAAATGAGCCTACAATGGACAGTGCTTAGATTCTTCAGTATTCTTTGCAAATGGTTCGACATGTGTAGGCGACATGCACATTTAATATCTCTAAATTTACCAAATTGAAAGTTTTTAAAAACGTGGAGGACTTCTTTATTCAACCATCCTGAAATTCATTTGTTTATTTTGTAAAAAAAACACACAAAAGGTGGTCAACCTCATGGGTAAGTGGGGGGAAACTTTTACCTATATCTTGGAATCTACATTAGAGTTTTTCGAAAAGTGTAGTTTTTCATCTGAAATTTCCTTACAGACCAGAAAAATGTTATCATGCAATTTTACAAAATCGTCAGTAAAATCCAAATGACAAGATTAAATGTCCCCAAACTTGATAGGAATACTCTCCTTAGCATGTTCTACTCCCTCAAAAGAGAACCCTGATCAATTGCAACATTATTTTACCTGATTTATCAATCAAAATGTTATCTTTTTCTTAGACATGTTTATACAACAGACCGTGGCGTAATGTGTTTAGACATACATCCTTCTCATTCACATCTTATTGTTGTAGGATTTTATGATGGTGAGCATTTATATGTTATTGTCTTATCCCAGTGGGAAAAAACCTGCTCAAAGTCGGTGTTCATATTTACTGCAGACTTTGAACAGGTTTTTGCCAACTAGGATGTATTGTAATCTCATATTTTTAATAACATTGAGCGTTACTTTTTAAAAAAAAATAACATGCTCAAAATAATAGAAGGCTGAAATTTTGGAAAATGTAGAAGTTTTAAGTGTTTGTATAAAAAAATTATGAAAGTATTTGAAGCTCGAATTTAGGAGGAAGCAAGAATGTTCAGCTTGAAACAAATTTTTCAGTCTTCATAAAAAAAAAATATGCATAGTAGCCAACAATGAATCGTTCTTGAAAAAAACTGTAAACTTAAAAATTAATTAAGGATTGAGATTAAGCAGCCACAGTTATACACATTTTTTTAAGGATCACGTTTATAAGAACATTTTAGGCTCAGAAATGGTAAAGAAAGAACATCCTAAGGACATCCCCAGCTTCAATTTTATACAGAAACACAAGAACTCTTTAGAAGTGAATTTTTTATTAATGCATAAGTCTAGGATAGGATGTATTTTCTTTTAACTTCGTGTAAAATTTGTTTTAGAATTTGCTTGATTTCATAATAGATTTGAAATTAAAGATTTTGATTTCGATTGAGAAATAAGAACGTTCTAAGCACCCTCGAGTCTGGAGCCATGAATAAATAAGCCTAGTGAGCCTGGATCAGTGTTCTTATAATGGTGTTTTGATTTTGTATGATAGAATTACAGCTTGTATTCTTTTAATTTATTACAAGAGTGTTAACTTTAAGTGTTTTCTTCTGTAATCCTTGGTATCACCATAGGGTGTGTCGGTGTTTTTAATCTTGAAGAGAAATCTAGTAAACCAATTCACATGTCTACTGCTAGAAGTGGAAAGCATACAGATCCTGTTTGGGAGGTTGGTACCTGCAGTTAGTCAACAATCTTTCAATTGATTGGTTTCATCGTACTTAGTAACCAATCAATTGAAATAGGTTAACACATTTCTTTGCATGCTCTGTTACTTGAAACACAGATACCTTAAAGATAATCGTTTTACACAAGTAGTGAGATACACGTTTTTTATATAAGAAACTCGCTTATAATAAACCTTCATCTAAGATCCTCAAAAAGTAAGAAACTTTTAGTATTTCTCTTTCCATAAGTGAATGAATTTACCAAAAAGTACTAATGGAGTGTGTAGATTTAACCGTTAACAAATAAAATAAACGAAGCGAATTCAGATTGACCATATTAAACCTAAAAAAATAAGAAATATTTAGAGAAACTTTTAGAAATAAACCCTAATTTTTGCTGCCCAAAATTAGAGGTTTCTTATAAAAAAAGCACATAAAGATAGACCCTACTTTAGTTATTTTAATCTAATTGTCAGCACATAACATTTCACCAGAACATAACTAAAATTTGCTAGATTTCCATCCCACGAAAACGTCTTCCCTAAAGTTAATATATTGCTGATGAAGAGTTGGACAACAGTGCTGCTTATGTATTTATATATATAATGTATTTAGGTGAGATGGCAAAATGATGATCTTAATGGAAACTTGAACTTCTACTCTGTTTCGTCAGATGGAAGAGTTGTTTCTTGGACGATAATTAAGGTGAAATATTTTGTTGCTGTTGTTTGTATTTGTAAATGGAACTTGTACTCTCCATGCAAATTGGCTGAAAATATTCTGAATAATCTCTCCTTTAAAGCAATAACTGGCAGTTATTTTAAGGCCTACTTTTCCATCTTTTCCATCTTGAATCGTAGATCTTATTAGAATACTATGGATCTATTTTCCATTTTCTAAAACCTTTTTGTTTCTTGCTATTTGGCGAAAACCTAATTAAAGTCCGCAGTAAAGATTTTAATGTTCTAATGTCTTTACTGCTGACTTTGAACAAATTTTTGCCCACTGGATCCGGTCCTCTGTGTAATGTGGTTCTAATAGGATTATTAATAATTTTATTTATTTATTTCTACCTTTGCAAGATACATATTAACTTACATAGTCACACAAATTCCAAATCTTTATGGTCTATGCACAGTTTTGTCAATAATATACGGTTTACGCACAATTTGTAAAACTGTGAAATCTCCAACTTACTCAAATGTTATGAATGTTTTTATGTGATGTTTATGACTATTATATAGGGATTACTTTCTCATAAATCCTGCCTTTAACACTCCCCTCCAACAAAATCTCAATTAAATGCACATAATAAGTAAGGCGTATTATCAAATGTCGATAGTATGAATAGTGAATATTCTTCTTTCAGAGTGAGCTACATTATACCGATGTTATTCAATTACAAGTAAACGATGAGCAAGCATCAGGACCAGAAGGTACTCAGTTATCAACGTTGGGTTGTGGCACTTCTATAGATTTTCATAAAACTATTGATTATTTATTTTTGGTTGGTACTGAAGAGGGAAAGATTCAAAAATGTTCAAAAGCATATAGCAGTAAATATCTGAATTCGTTTGATGTAAGTTTATATTTAACAAAACGAAGGTTGTTATATCAGCAATCGTATAATAATGATTATCAAGCCTGAATATTATAACTGCTGGACATCGCCTAATTCCTATAATTCGAAAAATTTAATTTGAACATAGTTTTTGGTTCTCCCAGATTCCTTAATAAACTGTCCTAGAACAATTCTGATATTTTGAAGTCTTGTAATTCAAAAACTCATGTAATTCGAACAATTTTTTCAGTCCTCTGAGCATCTTGAGCATCTACTCATGTAATTCGAATTTTAAAAAAGAAATAGAGAAATAGACATTAGAGTGTTTTTAAGTGTCACCATACAAACATTCACCTTGTGTATAAAATTCCATTAAGTAGACTGGTTTTTATTGAATCTTTATTTGATTTCAGCAACTGACAATTTTGAAATAAAACATTGAGCCACCAAAGCGTCCGTTGCTAAGTAATGTATGTAACGGAGCTATTGAAGTTTTGTGACGCCTGAGTTTATTATGACAATCGAATTGCGGATTGATGCATTGGAAATCCAAATTATTATGCCATCAGCCATGCATAAAAGAGTATTTATTTCGTAAACTACCTTGATTGCGACAGCAGGCAACTAAATTATCTGCAATAAATATTAAAATTAGCGGTTTTTGAGGGAGGATCCTATAAATCAAAACTCATATAATTGCTCTGTGTCCTAAGAATTCGATTTGCATGAGTTCTATTGTATAGGTTTCAGCTTTTTATACTAGACACAAACTCATCCACAGGCAATCTGGTAGTTATTATATTCAGGCTTGTTTGTTGATTTCAAAGGAATTGTTGACACTGTGCTCTTCTTCACGGATACTTTTATATACATATATTCCGATTACTGCAAAGTTATTGCAGTGAATTTTTTTTATTATTTCAAAATTATTATTATTTAAAAGAAAACACGCTGTGTGACCATTTCATTTTGGTTGGTTTCTTTATGTGGACTAAGTTACCAAACTTGTTGACATTGTCTTATCAATTTCCCAATAGTTAATGTTGATTAGCACATTACTTCTGCTCTACATCATGAATATTTGCTTTCATTGAACAAAAATGTTTTGATGATTAGCTAAATACCCCATTATTTGTTCAATACATATTTAATAATTATATTCCAGCGTTTGAAATAAGAGCAAATAATCACTATGGAGAAGTGATTTTGAGCATATTTTTAGTGATTATTTGTTTATATTTCGAACACTGTAACATCATGAGCAGATTCAACTCCTACTGAAGATGCTATACATCAGATTGTTTTCTTTAGCGAAACTTTCCATATTTATTATAGGCTCACCACATGGCTGTGTATGCTGTACGCTGGAACAATTTTCATTCAAAAATATTTATTTCGTGTAGTGCAGATTGGACAGTTAAAATTTGGGATCATACGTGTCCGTAAGTATCTCTCTATGACCACAATCAAGCATCTCTGCATTTGCAGTCATACATTTGCAATAATATATCCCCAGTTGGATTTAATATAGTTACCAGGTCAACATAAATATTCCATTACTCAATAGAGTTTTCAGCCTTAACAAATTATCAAGGGACTGGCAGTCCATTATTTCAATTCACAGTGAAGAAGATCAAGGATTCTTTTATCTACAAGCTTATTAACATAGCAACCCTCTCCGTTACGGCTGTACTCTTGAGTATCGAATTAGCGTACCCCCACTTGAGAATAATCACCCCTCCCCCACCTTTAATATCTTAGGTAGTATTATCACCATCCTTTCAAACCAGAAAATAAAAAAAAAAACATTCAATTCTAGTTCCATTGTTTGACTCAATGTCATTAAACCATTTATAAACTGATAGAAGCGTTAAATTTTTGTATCCATAAATAATTCTAACACCCTGTTTATTTCATCCCCCCTCCCCTCTTAACCCCATTTTTTGATACTCAACAGTATATGTAATTTTTTGTGTTAATTCATTCATCCTTATTGTGTTTAGGGATCCTATCTTTACATTTGATTTGGGTAGTGCAGTTGGTGATGTTGCTTGGGCACCATTTTCATCAACTGTATTTGCTGCTGTCACTGCTGATGGGAAGGTTTGTTTATATTTTCTACTGTGCATTTATTAATTTACTTTTGAGACGAAGATGATTATTTCTTTAATGTAAGAGTATTGCAGTAGTCGAAATATGGGCAAATAGTCACTGTGGAGGAGGTGTTTTTTAGCAGAAGCAGCCAATGGTAGGTGTTCTGAGAAATAGGTGTTCTTATTCTCTAGCTGATCTCCATTTCAGTATTTTTACTAGCATACGCGTGTATC
>JAULBZ010001785.1:0-20746 GCA_032360805.1 Neoturris breviconis
AATTAAAATTAGACTGATATTTGAAGAGCAAAGTAGTTTTCAACAAAAGAGTTTGAATCAATAATTCATCAAAACAGCGAACAAAATAAGAGTAGATAATCACTGTGGAAGAGGATTTTTGAGCAGAGCATTGCAGCTTGCAGCTATGCTCAAAAGTCACTCCTCCAGTGATAATTTGCTCTTATTTTGACCACTGATCAAAGGAATAACTCGCATATTTTTAAGGTGGATCTCCACTAGGCGAATTCACACAAATTCTAAATAAAGCCATTATATTGGTTGAAAGCGACATCACCTGACAGGTGACGTTTACTTGCATTAAAAAGTAAACAGCACTTGGAGTTTTATAAAGCAAATAATCACTGTGAACTACAAAAATCACCTATCCACAGTAATTATTGGTTTTTATATAATCAAGTGAAAAATCATTGTTTAAATGGATTCAGAATACATTCCTTCAGTTAAATTTTTGCATAAACTCTTCAAATTTTATTATTTAAAGAGACTATTATTTGAAGAGATTAGTAAAACTTCAGCTGTTAAATTGAAAAAATCATTACTTTCATCTTTCATTAGGTTAAAAAAGTTTGTTTTGTTTAAAAAAAACTTAACGAAAAACACTTACAAGAGAAGTAGTTTTTCATCTTTCATTCGCAATGTTTTTCATGAATTTAACATTAATTAGTCTTGCTTTGCTGCTTCAGTTATTCTCAATTTGATGAATATTAGGAATATAACCATGTTATTATCCTGGTTTACAGAAGAAGGTCGATTATCTCTCTTAGTCTGTGGAAGAGGCTAACGTTGTTGTTTTGATAACTAGGGTCGTTTTGAATAATACGAAATTGAGGCAATTAAAAATGGTAACTGGAGTGGTGATATGTTATTTTCGTGAAAAAAATGCGAATCGTAAAACTTTTTGTTCTGTTCTGAGCTGGAATGCGTTATATACGATTTTCAAAAGATGTGCATGGAAAAATCATCTGTTCTAGGATAAGAAATTTATATAACCGGCTGAGGAATAGAGGTGTTCTTATAGAAAAATATGCATACTGAGCTCTCTGAAGAACTACAAATAAAGACAACTATTTTGGTAATTAGGAAGTGCTTATGATCGGTTTATACACCACACCTTTTCATTTTTTAAATAAACGCCTATCTTGAAGAAACGCCTACCGCAAAAAACCTCGAAACTTGAATAAACGCCTACCCCAAAAACCTTGAATAAACGCCTAGGTATTTATTCAAAGATCAGTTAATAGGTTAATGTAACGTGATCGCATAGTAGGGAGATGCTATGTGATTATCAGAGAAATAAAACAACCAATGAAAACAGAGTAACCTGATTTCCCTGATATTTTTTTTCTTCGGATTTTCGGATTAAAATTTCAACATGTTTCAATATTTTCACTAAAAACCAGGTAAATAGTGAAAACATTAAAATAAAAAAAGCTTATCAAAATTCGGTTTCTTAAGGAAATGAGTCATTTTAAAATTAATTGTGACGGTATCATCAGAAAAATGCTGACTTGAGCAAAAAAATATTTAATACCATTTTGTCCTTTTATTATAGACTTTAAGTCTACAAAGTTTCATCTTAATCCTATTAGTCGTTCAAAAGTTATGGAGGGAGGGGGAGTGAAATCCCCCAGCTTTGAGGAACCTCAAAAAGCCCAGCATATATTGGATTAAAATAACTGCCAGTCATCACTGTAAATGGCAATTTGGCTGAAAATATTCTGAAAAATCTCTCCTCCACAGTGATGATCAGCAGTTATTTTACCCGCTGTATTACTTAATGTTCTGGGTAACTTATTGCTTGGAATAAGGAGCGTTTTTTTAGTGTTATGCTATGCTCAAAAATCACTCCTCCCCAATGATTATTAATTACTCATATTTCAAGCACTGTAAGCTAAATTTTAATCTTCTCCATAGTTCTTTTTAAAGTTTATAATGTCTTATCCTCTTATCCTCTTTTGTGCAAACACAATTCCGACACTCTCAGTTGATTTTTGGCATCATCACAGCAGTGATCAAAATAAAAATAAATAGTCACAGTGCAAGAGAGATTTTTGAGCATAGCATCATGCTATGTAGCCTGAGGTTATGCTCAAAAATCACTCCTCCACAGTGACTATTTATTCTTATTTCGACCACTGCAGAAGTAACCATACTCAACTAGCACAATAAAACATATATTATTCTGAATCATGCCTCTTTGTCAGTTTTGTATGGCAGCAAATCATGAACCACTCCCCTCCCCCATTTCACTATCTCGCTAGCTGAAATCACATTGAAAATTGAATGGACTAAGAAATTTGGAAATTACATGAGCCTCATTAGGGTACTACAATCTTTTTGGGGCATTTTCCAAATGATTATTATTTAATGGTCTGAAAAAACAATTATTTGACTAGAAGTTGTACTTGGCATTTACCATCAGGCCTCTGAATCCATGACAGCCTGTTGAAAAATTAGCCTCCAAAGATGCTCCTCCACAGGGGAATGCCGATATGAATTCAGAGGCCTGGAAAATGATGGTAAGATGTAATCACAATTTTTCTGAATACTGCTGTTATTAGGCAAGCCTGGATATAACTTCCAGACATTACCTATGGAGAAGTGCTTTTTGAATATAGTTGTTAGCTTCAAAGGTTAAAACAATACTTAAAAAGACTCTTTCACATTTGAGGACCAGCAGTCACACTCAGGCCTGGTACATTAGTAAACGCTTGTTATTAGGCACAGTGGTAGTACTTTTGATTTTTGACAACATAACCCTCTTAAATATTAATGCTATAAGGAGATTTTCAAAGACAAAAGTTAGAGGCCAGGAGGTCATATCAAGAACAACATTTTCAACAGAATGATTCAAATTGGATCAACTACGAGAAAGAATATAAATTTTGGTTTGTTTGTTCCAATATAATTAAAACGCTAATTGCTTCAATAATTATTCACAACTGCTGACCTTGAACAAGTGCCCACTGGGCTTCACATATTATTATTATTTACACTCATTTTAAACTCTGACAGAACAACAATCAATGGAGACAGTTATCTAAGAAAGTTATATTTTGAATAAGTCAACATTAAAAAAATTAAAAAAATCATAGGTTATCTCAAGTTTAGTTACCATTCATTAAAAACTAAGGATAAAATAAACAAGATTCGGCAAGTTAAATACGTGATCTAAGATAGTTTCTATGGAAAATTAATTAGTACTAATGGCTAATTATAATCTCAGAACTGGGTATAATAAAGGAATAATCAGCAGGATTATGTTCGCTTCTTTCTTTTAAATCAAGAGAGAGAAAAAAGGTTGTTGTTATTATCACTATTATCACCCACACCCTGTATTTTCAGCTATACAAAATGTGTTTAGATATTTTGCAAGTAAAAACTTTATGAAGTTGCGGAAATCAGACAAACAAATAAGATTAAATAATCACTGCAGAGGAGTGATATTTGAGCACGGCTTCAGGTTAAAAAGCCTGAAGCTATGCTCAAACATCCCTCCTCCACAGTTATTATTTAATCTTATTTTGACCACAGGCCAAATTTAAAGAACAAGAAAGCAACCTTAGCTAAAGCAAAAACAACTAGATACATCCATGCATGAACTATCTCGCTGTCAATGCATGTCAGACTATTACGTGGTTGTTTAGTGGTCAAACTGTTAAGATAATAGAACAACAGGCATAATATGAATAAGCAATCAAAAGATCCAGTTCAGCTGCCTAATACAGCTATATGCAAACCTCCTTGCTATAAGCACTCTCCACTTCATGCAACGTTTTTAATTCCAAATATCCTTATTAATCCTTTGTGGCGGAGATTCACTTGGTGCATAAGCTAAGCTTCATACCACACAAGAATTGACTAGAAGAAAGAAGACATGAATCATATTTCAAACAACCAGCAATGATATTGCAGAGGTCGGTTATTCTAAACAGTGACTCAGCATAATATATAAATTGAAAAATAATACATACATAGAAGAAGTAACATTAATATATCACTGTAAGGCATAATCGTGTCGAGCTGACACTCAAAAGGTGTAATTCGGCAAAACACTTTTACACGGGTCTATTTGACACTGTTAAGGTATCTATCTGACACTTCTTAGTGTCAAGCTTCTAGTTCACTTTTACAATGTCAAGTTGACGCCATGAAAGAATCAGTTTGATCTAAAAATGGTGTCTGTTAAAAATATTTAATGTCGACACTGATAAAGAGAGTTTTCAACGCTTGCTAATATCTTTTAACGCTTGCCAATATCTTTCAACGCTTGCCAGTATCTCTCAACGCTCGCCAATATCTTTTAATGCTTGCCAATATCTTTCAGCGCTTGCCAATATCTCTCAAAGCTTTCCAATACATTTCAACAGCACTCCACCAATTTCATGTTTGATTTTATGGGCATTTCACAGCTGATGATAATATTTGCGGGTGCGGCGTGGAGGAGAATGTCACAAAACTGAGAAAGGTTACGACTGAACGTCTATATTTATATGCCTGTTCTTGTTTCTTTCAGATTTATTTTTAGCTTTAACATGATGCCGAACGCAGCGCTTAAAGAGAGGGCATTTTATTACTGGGAAAGATGGATTTTTAAGCATAGCTATAGGGTTAAAAGAATCTATGAAAATATAAATCACTTTTTAAAACGTTATTTACGATATTTTACCAATATTTTTATATCTCACATTTAAACTTGAAACCCAGTTGGCAAAAACCTGTTCACAGCCAGCAGTAAAGATGCTACTGCGGACTTTGAACAGGTCCAATTATAAAACCTTTGTGTATTAATTAATACCCGTTTAACTGGCACCTGTGCCTCCCTTTGGGGATACCGTAATGCCTCGATTAAGCAGCCCCACCCTTTTCGCACAAATTTCAATTGCATTGAGTGGATCTTTAAAATGATCAGTCTGAGCCTTTAAGTCGCATAATCACCCTATTTGGTCAAACTTCTAAAATTTACATCACTATTAGCAATTGCTGATTACACCCTGGAAATTTCAGCATTTATAAATAACAGGAAGTGGTCAAAAAAGCAATTGTTTTATCAAAACCTGGCTACAACTTTATGTAATCTTGCAGAAAAGCAATGAAGTTTGGCCAAGCAATATGGCTGCCACATAGTTAGCATAAAAAACTCAAAACTTTAATCACTTGTATCTCCACTAATAGTTGTCTTTAAAGAATGAAATTTTCAGAATGTGTTACTGACATTACAAGCTTTCATGTTATGTATTTGGAATTTTGACCAAAATAGGGTGACTATGTGACTTTAAGTAGTTCAATTCGACGCTCAGACTTAGTTGATCTTTAAAATGCATCAATTGGATACTTTTACAAGTGTCAATTGGACACTTTAACAACTCAACTCGACACTGTCCGTGTAAGTAGCATTCGACACCAATAAAGTGTCCATTTTACGTTACACTTTTTGGGTGTCAACTCAACACTTAAAATACTCGTTATAGACATTGCGATTTCCGCACCACTTTTGGTGTCGACTTGACACCTTTATGCCTTACAGTGTTCTAACAAGTGTCACATTGTTTCCAAGCCGTCAAACATCACCTGTAGAACAGTGTTTTTTAGCATAGCTTTTAACGTTCAAGCTGAAAACCATACTTAAAAAACACTCCTCCACAGGCCATGTCCGATATTTATTTTAAGGCTTCATCTCTCTTTTAAATAATATGCAAAATCCAAACTTTCACATCATTCTAAGTAAGTACATCTTTACTACCACTAAATATGAAGTAAGGGATCTTTTCCATTCAGAGGTGTCAAAGCTATTTCATCAGCAGAATATCCATCACTTTTTTGGCTTTTCCTGTTCCGTAAATATACATATAAATCAAACATTATACCCACAAAAATCATAGCACATACAAGTCCGAGCAGTACTTGTAGATAAACATTTTGCCGAAACAGATCACCCGTAGATCCAATGTAAATGGTCTCCGTATGACAATATCGCCTAAACTCTTCTACAGGTCGATCGTAAACCTCCTCACGGACTTTATACATGCAATTTAATATATCCTTAACCGTTTGTGAAATGTGTATACTCATTATACAGTTGACATACAAATTAGCAGGTAACAGCTGTATGATACGTAATGGGTTATCTGTTGCATCATTCACAATTTCTTTTTGATACCAAGCCGCTACATCTTCATTCATCATGGCAGCAAATACTGTTCCATTTCGTACTAATTCGAGAACTTCATCATAAGATTCTGCAGGAATCACTTTTGCACCATAGTCTTTGGCTGCAACTTTTTCATCAATAGATTTCTTAAGAGCAGAGACTGACCTGCCATACACACTTAAATCGCCAACACCAGATACAAAATCTGTAACAGTAGCTGTAAGCAAACAAGCAATCAACACACCAATTATCAGCCAGAAAAATGCAATTGACCGTCCAAGAACAGAACGTGGTACAACATCACCATAACCAACAGTTGACATGGAAACAACACCCCACCATATACCAGTGGCTAAACCTTTGTAAAATGGCTTTGGGAATTCGTCATTATGGCGTCGCTCTACTGTCCAAACAATTAATCCAAAAAATATCGATAACAGAAGAGCGATAACAAATATGTGTTGACAACCTAATAATCCCCTTAGCATTTTATTTGGAAGAGAGATTACAGATCGAGGTAGGATCACAGCAATATGTTTTGACTTGAATAATTGAAATGTAGTCAAGCCACGATTTATAGCATAACCCTGTGTTGATTTTTCTGTGTTAGCTAACGAAGGTACCCATATCGCTTTATTTTTCGTAATATTCCGAAGATCATCTTCACCGTACTTAACATCAGATCTTAATAAATCATAGAATGATTTCCTTGACTGTTGTTTGCCTTTGTAATTTACAAACATATCGGTAATAGATCTATTTTTGCAATACAATTCTCCATTTGAAAACATTGTTGGTATAATCCCATCCATATTGCCATCTTCATTTCTAAATAAATATGGCTTCACCTCCCAAAACACAGCTTCCAATAGCCCCTCTCTTTTAATAATTGCATCATTGGCATTTGTTAATGTAACAAACACGAAGGCTGTTGATATCACAGTCAGAAATAAGTAATACATGACTGTCCTCTGTCAGTCAATAAACTGTCCTCTATCAACCAACGTTTGAAATGACACGTCAGTACTCCTTCATAGTAAATAGCATTTAACTGATATTCATTGACTTATTAGGATATCAATGTATTATAATCTTCAAGATAACACCGACTTAATCAACAAGCTTAATTAATAATATATCAATTACGTTAATGCAATTAAAAACATACACTCTGAAACTCTCTATTTCACTAAAAATAAATAACTTATAATTCTACTTGAAACCATGCCAAAATACAAAGATTTTCAACAGAATGCAATATTAATAATGAAACAGGAGTAAATAATCACTGTGGAGTGGGGGTATTTGAGCATAGCTTCAGGTATTCATGGATTACTCATTTGGTTAATCTACATAATAGCTAAAACACCAAATTAATATTTTTTTTGAAAATAATTTATTGACTTAAATAATATTCAATGTCTCACTTTTCTTTTACAATACCACTTTTAATATGCATTCAAGATTTATTGTCAAGCCTGAATATAACTTCTGGACATCTCCTGTGGGTGAGCATTTTTTTAGTATGGATTTCAGCTTCAAAGCTGAAATCGATACTCAAAAACACTCCTCCACAGTTAAGGTCTGGCAATTATATTCAGTTTGTTTGTAAACATTCTGTTATATTATTTCGACGCTTTTTAACTAATTTGAAACGAGTTGAAGAAATGAAGACGCAAATTATTCTTTGTGGTAGTTGATTCAATTTAAATTATTCTGTTGTGGAGAATGCAGGTCAATTCTGAGATCATTGAGTGACTTAAGAGAGCATCTCAAAAATAAAATCTACTGAGAAAAGTACTGAGTCAATGTACCAAAGAAACCAATTCATTGCAAGCTTATTGACCTAACACACTTCTGCACAGATTCATTTTTTGTTGTATTTTGTCAATTTTAGTTGATTTAACCCAAACAAAAAAGTTGGTTTTGAAGCAAAATTTTGAAATGGTCCCTAAGGACACCACGTGCAAAAGAAATAGAAGTATCGATAGTAGTCATAATATTAATTATAGCAGCTAAAAATATCTTATGCAACTTAATAGAAGAGGTTCTACTCAAATTTTTTTATACACCTTTATAAAATAGAATTATGTGTTTGAACAAAACAACTCCCTTTTGAAAGTATTACACTCTCCTACTCACAGTAGATTTTTGTAAAATGTTATCATACAACCTTTATTCTATCCATATAGTTTTTTAGTAATTATAATTCAAAGTTTTTCCTTTTCTAATCATTTTTCTCCTGCTTTACGATGCAATATCTTTTAATTCAGTTAGCAAGAAGCAAAGCCTTATGATAACTTAGAGATAATCTCTATCCGTCTTTCATTTGCTGATGTTTTGTTCGCATACATCATTCAGTTAAGCATAAATTTTAGCATAAATATTCCTTTTGAGATAACTGCCTTCCAATTTATTTCAACTTACAAAGTAACTACGAAATCTATTGGAATCAGATTTTCTATCTTCAGAAGATTTACTGCTCAATTACATTTCAAAAGCCTTTAAAATTGAAGTTCTCTTTGAGAAATAACAATGAACTTTAAACTTCACATTTAAATCTAAAACTTTTTTATCATTTATTATTAACAATCACAAAGAAGATTAAAACTTATTGATATACAAGAAATTTTACAAAAAGATTTAAAAGGATATTTTCACTGATTTTTACCCTATCCCACGCTTTCTAATTTTTCTCTTATTAAAACAAAATCGCACCGCTATAAGATAGGGTATAAAATCAGTGAAAATATATATTATTACATTTCATCAGGTAGAATATTAAATTTAAGTTTGAAGTGCTTAAGAAATATAACAAGAAGCCGAATCGGCTTGAAAAATCACGTATTTTGCAATAAAATATGGACAGAGAGAATACTCAGTCTCAGACAGCTGAAATCGAGATTTTTAGCACAGAATCCAGAATGTTGTGCTCTATCAGATGTGACCAATGAGTGCAAAACACAATGAGCACGAGGGGAAAAAGACTTACGTTAGAACTCTAACCCTAGGTTAGAACTTCCATTTTCCAGAGTTAGAAGACGTAAGTTCCAACCTCGCGTTAAAGTTCTAACCTTGGGGAAGAGTTATTTATAAAAACAAAACCCTTCTTCGCATATTTTAATACAAAATGTATTCACATGCGTGATTTGGTAATTATAATATCGCACGTGATTATAGCCAATATAAATATCATCTTGTTTTTGCACAATAGTATTCAGAAACCGTAAAAGCTATTGAAGTGTGCAAATAATATACTCAAAAAATAATGTTCAAAACAATTTGAAAAAAAGTAACAGCACTTTATACGAACATTTCTTTTAAATTTTTTGAACTTCATTTTTGTGTTTTTGAGTCAGGCGACACAAGAGTAAATACAAGCAAAATAAACATCATAGCTAATGTATTGTCAGCGTTTAACCGAGAAATTCTTAGGCAGAATTTGTCAAGTTTGTAAGAAGTCCTAAGAAATATTGTTAATTATAAATCATTCATGTAACTCATCATATGAACTGCGGGATAAATAATGCCTGTGGGAAATTACAAAAGTTGTCTGAATTCCGCCGCGACCGCCGCAGACGTCCGTTTCAAGAAATCCCTTTCCTAAACGGAGGCGGGATTTAAAGAATCACCAACAGAAAGGATCCCCATCCATATGCCTTTACTATATGTAGGGTGGCCGTCACTCCATGTGGAAATCCTGGAAACACTTTTTTTACCCTTGAAAAAACAAAAAAAACAAGTTTTCAGTTAATTATGCCTGCACCCAGTTATTCGAAAGTCGATTAATGCCAATCTAGGATTATTTCTGGATTAAAACTACTTTCTATCAAGCAAATGTTGTGAAAAGACAATTTAGGTCTCTGGAAAGAAATTGTACAGGTAACAGTACAATTTGGGGATGCACGAATAGCATTACGTTCAAGGTTCCCAAAATATTTGGAAAATGGCCTTATTTTTAAATTAACGTTACCAAAAATAAGAAGGTCATAAAAATAGAACAAGTACAGTGTTAGAAAAGAACGAATAAAGAATCAGTGATGTCAGAGATCTTTTTACCAAGATGGCAAGCTGTAGAGCATATCCTCATCGTAAAAGTATCTTGCACCATGTGTTTATATAAAGCTCAATGCACGAAATTGGAGCTGTGCGAAAATGTATTAATTTTATGCTTAAACTTTTTATGCACGATATTGACTAAGTGCGAAAATAAACCCATTTGACTATGAACATAAGTAAGATAAGTAATGCAGATGTTTTGCTAGCCTTAGTCAGTACCATTTTCGGAGTAAAGGATTAGAATCAATGTAAATTGGGTAGATAAGATATGCACCTGGAAAAACTTAAATATGACCTGGAAAAAATTGGAAAACACCACAGGGCTCGAAATAACTGCCGTTCATCACTGTGGAGGAGAGATTTTTCAGAATATTTTCAGCCAAGTTGGCTGAAAATATGCACCACAACAAAAAAGTAACCTTTAATACAACAAAAAGTAATTGCATTAAGTTTCGTGCACTTCTTAACAGTTTTGATCTATTTTTTTGCAGACGTTCTGGCAGTGGTGGGCTTCTTTCACTTGGACAGCAACAACAACAGCAGCATCAACAGCTGCAGAACCAACAACAACAACAGCAAAGAGAAAGAGGCGGTGTTATAGGACAGCTACCATCACTTTCTATGCAAGGACATTCTTCACCTAGTGGTTCACCTGGACTTAATTTAAATAGTAATAGACTTGGTAGTCAACAACTAAGTAGTCAACAACCAAAGTCTTCGATTCTACCGTTGTCTTCTTCAAGTATTCTTCCTAACTCATCTGCATCGTTATCCAATGCAAATAATTTACCTGGTATGATTGGCGGTCAATTTCATAGAAGTATGTCAACGAATGGTATGGGACAGGTAATCCTATATCTTGAGTATATAATTATTCAGTTAATGATCCTACATTTTATTGGTTACTATGGAACGACGCAACCAGTCAATTGCAAGCAAATATTGACATAACCAATGTTTAAAACTAAGAGCAAATAATCACTGTGGAGGAGGAATTTTTAAGCATTTATTACTTCAGGCTTTATAGCCAGATACTATGTTCAAAAATTGCTCTGCCACAGTGATTATTTGTTCTCATTTCAAACACTGTATAACACCCTTCTTCGCAATTGTTTTTTATAATGTCTTTCACATTCTGTTTCCCACTTTTTTCACACTTCACACAATGTTGTCGTGGAAGCAGAGAAGAAATACAATACAGACACAGCGTAATTTAAACAGTATCACTAAGTTGTAAAGCAGCTTTGTTGAGCAGGAACCAGATCTCTTTCATCGGTTTTGATGTTTTAATACCCATACTGTAATAAATTCATTGACACCCGTCTTTACACATGTTATGCACTTAGTTTAGTTTAAACACTGTCTTCTTGGAATGCTATTAAGATTGTTCCAGTGTAGTGTATGAAATGAGAGCAAATAATCATTGTGGAGGAAAGATTTTTGAGCTTAGCTTCAGGTTTTGTGGCCTGAAGCTATGCTCAAAAATCAGTCCTCCACAGTGATTATTTGCTGTTATTTCAAACACCAGGGCTCGAAATAACAGCCGGTCATCACTGTGGAGGAGAGATTTTTAGAATATTTTCAGCCGGCTGAAAATATTCTAAAAATCTCTCCTCCACAGTGATGACCAGCTGTTATTTCGAGCCCTGAAACACTGTTCTTCTCTTGTTATCAGAACTTACTGGGTACTATGTTACCACCAATGGGTGGCAGTGGTTTGGATAATACGAGTACGAATGCATTTGGAGCTCCAGGAAGTGGAAGTGTGGGTGTGGCACCTATAGGTACTGCGTTTGACGCTGACTTCCCAGCCCTTGCTAATCGTGTTGGAAATTCTCAGTCATCAAGGACAGGTATATTATTTTTGGCATTTTTGCTTTTTGGTCTCTTTAATTTGACTTTCATGCTTACCAAAGAAATTAGTTGCAAGTCCATTAAGCTATTTTTTTCCTTGTTGGAAGTACTGTATTAACTTTTAACTTTATTTTACTTTTAACATGCCTTTTATCATTATTTGTGTCTTTGTATTTTTTGCTGAATAATATACTTAACCCATCTGGAGGATGGGGGGGGGGGGGGCAAAAATGCCCTAACCTGCGGTTTTTTCTTAATAACTTTTTTTATGGTCCGTTAAAACGACTGAAATTTCACAAGTCTGCCATAATACTTATTACAAATGTTTTTGTAGAAAAAAAAATTTGGTGATTGTTGCAGGTGTCCTCTGACCACGCCCATTTCTGACCGACCTATGTAGTCGAAATCCATATTATATATGAAATAGCATATTTTTACAATCAATATCGTGTTATTAGTAATGTCTTCATTCATTTATCATCATTTCTGCTAAATTACACATCAAACACATAAAAATACGTTTTTCTATTGTTTTTAAAGAATTCTATTGTTTTGAAGACAATTGAAAGACAATGGCCTATTGTCTACCAATGTTTTGACATTTTTGAATTAGGTTTGATGAGAACATTATCTGTATTAGAAGTTATGGCATCCCCCCTCCCCCTAGATGAAATATGCTACGCAAAGGACCCCAAATGAAATAGGGTTAAGAATAAATATTGGTTCTGTAACTTTTGTAGGTTCAAACTCATTCTCTTTTGTCATGTCTACTGGCAATAAAACTGTAGATGTAAACCAAGATTTTCAAATACAAAATGAAGATTTTCCAGCATTACCTGGTGCACCACCTCAATCAATGCAAGGTGTTGATAGTGGTGTTAACACGGCTGGATTGGGTGGCATTGTTCCTCAAGCACATCTAACACATCTTACACAAGACAGTGGGAAAGACTCTATGCTTGATGGCTATTGTGAGTATCAAAGACAATGGTCGAATTGAGAACAAATAATCACTGAGGAGGAGTGATTTTTGTGCATAAATTCAGGTTTTCAGTCTAAAGCTGTGCTTAAAACTCGCTCTTCCGCAGTGATTATTTGCATTTATTTTGACCACTGAGAGACCAATCTAAGTATTTTTATTGTGTTATCTTGAGATTCATGATAAGAGGTTACCCAGCCGGCAAAAACAAAGGTTGTTCTAACGTTATTTTGCTGACTTTGAACAGGTTTTTTCCGGCTGGGTAATAAGAGGTTAATTTTGTTTTATTATTTCTATTATTTTTGTTTTCGCTGTGACGTCATTGTTTGTGCTTTGCATTATACAATCCAGTAAAGAAGTTGCATATTTTGCATCATCATGCAATCCAACTGAATTATGTGGACGTTGACTAGCAAGAAAATGCTAAAATGACTGACTTCTATTGAGCTTCTAGCCACCTAGCAAACGTTTATACTATATATATATATGTAGAGTCTACCATCAAGAGTTAGTTAAAGCTATCTTTATATATAAAATTTATTCAAAACAAATTGATTCTGGTTTCCTTTTTTTCAACTGTTGAATTTGTTTTTCAGCTATTGGATCTTATGAACAAATACTAAAAGATGGAAGGTAAAATTCTACTTAAACCCGATTCCCATTGCTGTAGGTTCGGTCGTAACAACCAGCAACCAGATCTGACCAAATGCTGTTTAAAAATAACTTTAATCGCCATGGCTGAGTTTTGGGAGGTTTGAGAGCTTTAGGTCTGGTAACTATCAGTCTACAACATTTGGTCGTTGGCTGGAAATCGAGCATTAGGAAAAACTATATGCTATGTAACTTGTGACTAATTCCATTAAGTATAGCACTTGAGCAAATTCAGACACTTGTTAAGGGACGGTCTCAAAAATAATATCTACTGAAGAGAGTACTGAGTCGTACCGAAGAAACCGATCCATTACAAGTCCATTGACTTAACACACTTCTGCACAGATTCATTTTTGTGACGCAAAAATGGAGCAATATAGTCAGAACTCGAAATAACAGCCGGTCATCACTGTGGAGGAGAGATTTTTCAGAATATTTACAGCCAAGTTGGCTGAAAATATTTTGAAAAATCTCTCTTCCACAGTGATGACTGGCTGTTATTTCGAGCCCTGATATAGCACAGTATTTATTTTTCTAATCTCTAACACTTTAGACTAACTGTTGATAAAAAATCAAGATCTATATCCGGTATTCAGACTAACTCCTCGGGTAACTATTGTTATTTCTATTTACCAAATGATTTACCAAGCCTTCAAATCTCCAAATTAAATTTTGTAGAGAGAGAAGAGTACTGAGTCAACGATCTTGCGATGGATTGGTTACTTCGTCCCGGACAAAAACCAATCAATTGCGTTGATTGGTTACTTCGTACCGAACAAACCAATCAATCGCAAGATCGAGGATCCAGGAAGTACCCCGTGGGCAAAAGAACTGTTTAAAGACCGCAATAAAGACGCTAGAACAAGTCGAATGACGTTGCCCTAGCATCTTTACTGCAAAGTTTTTGCTCACTCTAGTTAAGTATTGTAAGGGATTGTCATGTTCTATGCGAGTATATCGCTCCTCTAAAGAATATCACCGCGAATGAAAATACTGAGTCTGCGCCATCACAGACAATGTTAAATTTCAAATACTGTTACCGATTATGTGATCATGAAAGTAATTAGTTTCTACATAGTAGCCAATCAAGTTCGAGATCATTGACTACACACTCTTCTACTTTTTGTCTTCTTTATTTTAGGTGTTCTCACAAATATTCCATCTGGCATGGTAACAGATCAGTTCGGTATGATAGGTCTATTGACGTTTATACGGGCTGCTGAAACTGAACCAAATCTTGTAACGCTGGCACTTGGCAGGTAAGATTATGGTGAAGAATATAATCGTGTTTATTGACCTACCGCTTCGTGACATTTTTTCAAACAACGTCTTTTTATGTTGTAAAATCGCCACGTGTCCATCGGGTGTGTCTGTGAAGGAAGGTGTCGTGTCATTGTTTCTTGAAATTGATTGACTTCTTACTTAGGAAGCGCAAACTCAGTACCATGCTCCTCAGATATCGTTAATGCTTATTTTAATCTGTAAGTTACATCGTTTCAGTCTACAAAGCCGAAAGAAAGCTATTCTAAAAAAAATCTCTCCCCACAGTGGTTATTTGTTCTTATTTCGACCGCTGATTAGAATATTATGTGGGCAATTATATTTGTGTCTTTTGTAGAACGGAGATAATGTCTGTGTGTTGTTTTTGCTAAGTTTTGTTTGTTTTTCTTTTAGCGACCTGACGACACTTGGACTAAATTTAAACTCCACTGAGTAAGTAATGTGTTTCTATTTTTTTTGCTTTATAATTTTTCACCTCTTGTATACTTTAAGTGTCTAAGTGTCCACTAAAAGGGATTAATTCCATCTCTAATAATTAGTCGCTTATTTTTTGGACACTTAGCTGAAGGGTAGATGGGACCTCAATATTTTTGTAATTTTATGGGATTTTTTAATGCGAACGAATGGAGTGCCTGGGAAGGAAATTTTAGAATGCTAATTATTGTAAATCAGCAGTATACAAACTTTTACTATATCTGGAATAAGGAGGAAAGATGTGAAACATGTTTTAACGCGGTACATCTGGGTAAGTTGAAAAATTATTAGCTACGATCGCCAGTTCGTTTGATGGATTGCAAAACGTCAAAGATAAACAAATTACTTAAAGAAAAAACGATTTTGATATTGGAAAGCTTCCTTCTTCCTTCTTCCTTTTTTTCTTATTATTTTTTTAAGAAGGTGTGAATATTAAAGCAATTAGGAATTAAAAAATTTACAATTAGAATTAAAAGAATAGTATTTTAATGAAAAAAGGAAATTATTTTAAAGACACTCTTCTATTGCATTATTCTATTGTCTATTGTTTCTTTATTTTTAATAACAGATGATGAAACCCACCTTTTATTACTTTTATTAGATGCTTTGTTAACTTCTATAAATAAAATACATACCATGGTCCCAATCCAATAAAAACATTTACATTAGTTAAAGCATATAGTATGTATTAACTTATGCACATAGTTTATATACATATAGACTATATACATACTAGCATACTTTATGCTATATAAAGTATATACACTATATTTGCTATATATCTTATTCTGTATACTATATATGTACTACCTTATCACCCCGCATAAGAGCACATGCGCCTTTAACAAGGAAATCTAATTTTTTCGAATTATTTTTATGGAATTTTAGCCGCATAAAGGCACACATGCACGTGCGCCTTTATTTTTCGAACCAACGGAATGCTATCTGAAATCTAGGAAAGAATGAAAGTGATGCATAATAAAATGGGCTCGAAGTGTAGTGTAGTGTAGAATACTCAGTTATTCAGGATTGACACAAGAAGTAAATAAAAATTGATACTTTAGTAAAATATATTTTAAGCAAAAAAGAATAATTATGGTGAAAATACAACAGCTTTGTTATTTTTTGCTTAACCAACTACCATGAGATTTTGTTCGAGATAAGAGCGCATGCACTTTTAAACGAGCTGCGCTCTTACGCGGGGTAATAGGGTATATGCAATATACATAGTTATTAATACTATGTCTATACTATATACAATATTCACCTAAATCATAAATTTAGCCTGTATACATGTAGCATATCCTGTATACATGTAGCCTATATACAAGCAGCATAATACAAGTCTTAATTTACTCATTTAATTTGAAGACATGATTTCTTGAAACATTAAAAGCGTAGATTCCTATGTTACTAGATTATAATAAATAGGCATATTCTCTATTTGTATTTATTGTATACATATGTGTATGCGAATCATATTTATGTGCTAGGTTTATGCGTTCAGTTTGGCTGGTTATGTTCAATACCGTATCTTTAATAATATATGCTTTATATTTGAGTGTTATTTATATATATATATATAATTTGTTGTTTTTTACCAGTCGTACAGTTGCCTAACAACTATTGTTTTTTTCTTACAGGAGCCTTTACCATACATTCGGATCACCTTTTTCAGATACAACTTGTAAACCACACGAAATAGGTATGTAATTGAAAATCGGAAAGATATGAGGTCACTGATTATGCTCGCATCGGACTTCCAGATAATTCTTATCAATATTATTTATTAGTGAAACTTCAATAGCTTTCGCGGCGTGAGATGTTACGTCGATTTCTGCCAATGGAATGTCTTCTTTTGGCTTCCGCCGCCAATTATTCGTCCCGTGGAAATCAACCTTTTTGGGACTATTTAAAGAAACCATCTTAAGAATTTCGTGCCAAAAACAAACACGAAGCTGCACATAAGTGTGTTATATCAATGAGTTTACAACGGATTGGTTGCTTCGGCACGAGGCACGAATCCATTGCAACAGGGCTCGAAAAAACAGCCGGTCATCACTGTGGAGGATCGATTTTTTAGGATATTTTCAGCCAACTTGGCCGAAAATATTCTGAAAAATCTCTCCTCCACAGTGATGACGGGCTGTTATTTCGAGCCCTGTTGCAAGATCATTGACTCATTACTCTTCTCTGTAGATTTCTACGCACCTCAAGAATACCTTATAAGTTCATATATTCGCGATAAATTAGCACCTATCAAGTTAGGAAGATATGGAGAGGACCTGTTATTTTATTTGTACTATACAAACTGTGGTGACATACTTCAATTGGCTGCTGCTGCTGAACTGTAAGTGAACATGTCCAAGCGTTTGAAATAAGAGCAAATAATCACTGTGAAGTAGGGATTTTTGAGCGTTGATTCAGGCTTTTCGGCTTGAATGTATGTGCAAATGTTTTTAACAACCATTAATCCTATTTGAACTGGATTCTTCGTATGCCCTTATTTAGCCTGGGGGGCAAAAAAGCCCCCAATTTTCTCAGAAACTACTAATGCTAGAAGCATAAAAATCTTGGCAAATATTCTTTAACACAAGTAATTTCTATTTCTACCATTATTATAACAATGAGCACTTGAACAACGAAATTTGCAATTTTCCGCAAATTTTGGTACCTACATTTGAAGAGGCATAGTTTTTGATTGAGAAAATATTTTTTAATTCTGTTTCGCAATTCTGAAAAACAGTTAAATTCTCTTTCATATTTTTGTTAAAATTATGAAAATGACGTCATTAGCCAGTATGGGGCGCCAAATCTATCAAAATTTATTTAGAATTTATGATGTCATGATAACGTCATCAATCTTATTATCAAAACTAATAATGTCAACTGATTCCTTTCATGATGATAAACAACTTGGTGAAAGTCACCACAGAAACAAACATTGGTGGGTTTCTGATATTACGGTCATCTCGAGAAGTAACGATGCTACTGTCTGCTATATGTATCTAATAAATAAATAATAAAAGTCGGAAAGTTGCAACTCGCTACCTTTTTCGTTTCGTAGTTATTAAAAAGTTCGGGAGGGGGTATTTTTGAACGCCCCCACTCAGGCCAAATATTGTTAAATGGGATGCTTTTAGTGCATCTTGTAATTTGGCTACCTCGATTCTCAACTTTACTTCTCCCTTGATGTCCATCGATCGTTTTTATACATGAGAGAAAAAGAGCTGGGGTTAGCATGTTCCGACGTAATGACGTCAGTCAATTGTTAGACAATTTAAATTATAGGTTTGGTTTTTTCATATTTTACTTTTAGTTATGCAAGAGATTGGAGGTATCACAAAGACGAACGTGTTTGGATTACCAGGTTTCCTGGTATGGAACCACAAATAAAAACCAATACTTATGAAAGAGGAACTTATTATTATTTCGACCCACAAGGGTGGCGGAAAGTACCTAAGGAATTTCATGTTGAATACGATAGACTGGAAGAAAAACCTACTGCGCAAGCGCTGCAACAACAACAACAACAGCAGCAACAACAACAGCAACAACAACAGCTACAACAACAAATTGCTTAAGATATAACTTTATGATTTGAATGTTGCTGGTTGGTTTCTAGATTCAACCCACATAATATGGTTCCCCGAGCGAATAACGAATTTTGAACGAATAACGAATTTTGTTCGGTTGTAATGTTCTACCAGTCTACGAAGATGAAAACGAAAACTTTCGAACGGAAAACTTGTATAAAACTCACATCGGGCCATGGTTTACAGAGGTCGAAATAAATAAAAAGTAGTAGTATCCGCAATACAGTGTTTGAAATAAGAGCAAATAATCACTGTATAGGAGCGATTTTTGAGCGTTGCTTCAGTATTTTTAGCCTGAAGCGATGCTCAAAAATCCCTTTTCCACAGTGTTTATTTGCTCTTACTTCAAACACTGCAATGATAATACTGAGTCAACGATCTCGCAATTGATTGGTTTCTTCACACCAAAGAAACCAATTATTTGCAAGTTCGTTAAAATAACACCCTCCTGCGTCGATACTCTATATAATTATTTCGATTCTTGGCTTAAGTTGAAAAGCTTCTTTTTGTATCATATTTATAATATCAGCTGGAGTGACAAGGTTTTCGTTTTGTGTATACAATTTTTACCATCTCAAATGGAAATGTTTTAGTTGAGAAAAACGTACTTATAAAGGGGTGATAAGAATATATTAGAACTGTTTTATCAATAAAACAACCGTGTTTTTTTATTAACCTGTTTCATGCAATGTCTGACATGGACCACCCAGTGAGAAAAGACTTGTTCAAAGTCGGCAGAAAAGACGTGCGGACTTGTGAACAAGTTTTTGCCTACTGGATACGGCTCAATCTTAAAAATAGATGTTGGTATACCACCTGTGTAGGGCCGTTTTCTTACCATTGTATTCAGCTGTGCGACTGTATGCAATACATATCTATGACAACACTCAATATATATATATAATCCTCCACAGGTGATTTTCAGGCTTGACGGCCCTGTCAAAAGAGTGTTATAGAAAGAAAATAATCTGTAGTTACTCCCAGGTAATGTCAACCTCGTCCCCATGGCTTCTTCTAGGCGTTAGACGTCAAGAGAGAAGAAGCCCTGGGGATGAAATTGAGGTCCCGTGAAACAAGAACAGTTGAAATTGTGGTATTTTTACATGAAAGGTACTCTTAACCAATGTAATGACTTCATTTAGAATTAGTGCGAATGGCTTCGCCTAGTGGAAATCCGCCTTAAAATGGGTGTGCAATACCAGACGACTTGTAAATTAGGTCTAATATTAACCATAAAATGCAGACCGACACAATCTCATTCCCGAAATTTCAAAATAGCAAGAACGAGGTTGAGATCAACACCTTTTAATAAGCATTGAAAAAAATTGGCTGAGGCTCAATATTTATATTTCAAAAATTACCATTTTTCGCTTATTACAAGTAAGTTGTCCCTTCAATCATTGAAATATGCTTTAAATTTCACGAACAAAAACTTGTGGAAACTCAAATTCTTGAATCAGTTACTTAATTGAGGGTGGGCGCTAAAAAGAGGAAATACGGTATACATAATTCCATACATTTGATTATGATTATAGTCATACATTTTACGCTAATGAGTCATCCTCGTTGACCTCTTCTTCAAATTGGTCAAAGACGTTCCGCCGGAAGTCTATAGACAACGGAAGTAAAATGTCCAGACATAAGAAAACTATTGAAGGATCCGACAGTAAACAATAGAAA
>JAULBZ010001786.1:0-20737 GCA_032360805.1 Neoturris breviconis
CGGGATTAAAAGTAGGTATCCGGTATTAGAAGAAGTCACCGGAGCGAAGACATGGAGATATTCCGGTAATCCGGTTTACCCGATTTTGATCCGAGTGGTCTCGAAGGATGGCCCTAAGTTCAGTCCAGCCTGTTATCGCTAAAATATACCGCTATCGATGCGAAACAGACAGAAATGCAGGTAAGAGTACGAAACTGTCCGGAATTATACGATGATACGCTAGCTACCCTCTCATCGCCTTACTTTTTCTTTTATTTTGCCAAAACAGTTCCAGAACAGATTACTTCATTAAATAAGAGTCTAGTTCAAGTTATAGCCGATTGAAATATCCAAAATTTTGGTAATTTTTGTGCTAGATTCGTATTGAGGTCATGTCCGCTATATTCCCGTAATGAAAAAGCAGTGTTCTCCAGCAATTTGCATTTCTTCACCCTTGCCGGCAATCACCGCAAGAAGTTACTACACAGGAAATGATCATAAAAAGAGCTGAAACACCCGTAGTTCTAAACATTGGCTAATCGATGTGGGCACATAGTGTAAACTACTGCTAGTTTATATAAATATCAAGATCGAAAATATTATGCTCCTGTCGTCAGGTTTCACTTTCTTCATGTACATACAAACTATGACTTTCAGCTTCATCAGACCGTAGTATAACTTTGTGATATATTTTCAAAGTTTCTTGTTTGACTGATTGATTTTGTAAAGATTTTATACCAATCTTATTCTTAAAAAGTGAAATAAATGTCAATTTAATACTGAAAAAATAGATTTTAATCCCAAATGAAACTCATAATATCACTTTCGTTTTCGATTTTCGTGAAGAACTTAAATGTAAACAAACCGCTGGCCAATACACGATCACATCACGCTCCCTCCACCTTACGGCCAATTTATACATGAGAATGTTGATAGAGAAATTAAATAAGCTAGTGGTGGAGGGTCGCGCACATTTTCGGTTCGAAATGAACACTTTTTATAATGCAACCTGCCAGCGAAACCAAAAGTCAAATCTTCAGCATGCGAAGTTCCTAATACATATAATTATGAATTCTGGCATAATAAACAAAGATTTTATACGATGTTCAAGAAACTAAAGCAACGAATTGAAGAGGGAGACCAACAGCAACCGACACCAACTGTTTTAGCATCAACACCAAAAAAGAACACAAGGCCCCCTTCGGTCCGTAGTTATATTCACCAGCAAAATGGCAATTCTAATTTATCAAATTTAAGACGTGAAAATAAATGGGAAAAGAGAAGGAGGAGTACAGCTAGTTTATACAGCTCTCGGGAATCTTTATTGAGTATAGATTCGACTGCAACCGCAACTGTTTCAAGAAACTCTTGTGGGGACAGTTTTTGTTCATCTGGAACTCCCATTGAGTCACCACTAATTCTAGGAACGGTTAGTTCTACTTTTTATTTGTAAGAATGCACTATATGCTAGCACCAACTGTCTGGCCGTGACTAGATTACTATTAGGATTACCAAGACTGAGCGCCACATATATCTATATATAGCTAGCTATAAATCAATAGTTTTTTACCCCTGTGTCCCCGGGGGATCGGCACCCTTCTCATCTAAATTAAGTTTTGCTTAAATTTAAGAAATTCTTCTCCAAAAAAAAAGCTTTGGATTTTAAAAACTATGCAACTTTTCACATATTTGTGTTGATTCGGGAGAATAAATGCCTTATTTTAAGTACGTAAAACAAACAAAAACAATGCTAGATTTTATAATAAACTATGGGTCAACTTTAGATAATCTCAACAACAATGTAATGGGCTGTCCCAGAAAAAAAACAAATAGGGAAGGGGTGAGGACACATGTTTTACTAGGAGGCATCTCCTTCACCTGCGTTATAATACCACCATGATTTACAAGAAATGTATTTTACCCCCCCAGGAAATTCAACACTATAAAAGGGAGGTATGGATTTTCTGTGTTTGGAACTCCATATGTCCCCTGGAATTTCCTCTCATTTTCGGAAAACCAGGGTTCGAATTATGTAATTCTAATTGTTTAGCAAAAGTTGGTGATTGTTAGAAAACAATGGGAATTTTTGCGAATCTGAGCAATAAAAACAGAAAAATGCTTAGCAATACTGGAAAAATTAGGGGGTACTCTTTTTTCTATATATAAGTTTGATATTTTGGCACTATATATACCTTCTGACATACAAGCCTCAAGATAATGATCGGACATAACCTACTCAAAAAACATTCACTCATGTTCGACCATTATGTTGAGGCTTGGACATACTGACATATATTTCTTGTAAATCATTTTAAAAAGACTGTTGTTTCACTTTTTTAACTTTTAGGAATTATACAATGGTTACAATTTTGGAAGAATATCTGGACAGTAGTAGATCTATTGACTATTTATAAAAAGCTTATTTTTTTCTTGTGTAGTTTCGTGATGTTGCATCCAAAGAGGAGGTCCTGTCAGAGCTTGGAAAGAAGAATGAACAAGTTAAAAAACTTGAAAATAAGATCAATGGTATATATGATTTAGATAAATTAGTTGTCTATCAAAGACAACCCAAAGGCAATAGGTTCTACCAGAATGGAAGATTGATTCGGAAGAATGTTAACCCAGGGGAAATCTCAACTCAGGATGATCTGAAAAAATGATACAATTATATGGAAGACCTCAACCAAAATCTGTTTATCAAATTTCTTACGTTTTCATTCTTATTTCAACCATCAAAATCTTAATTTTCACCTTATTTTTACTGCTACAATCACTGATGTTATTGTCATTCGACATCGTTTTATTTCATAAATCAATATAAATTAATACTTTCGCTGTTAGTTACTGGAGGAAGGATAGGAGGTGGACTCAACCTAAACTGAAATATTTTAAACTTTAATTTCATTTTGCCAAAGATAATCATTTGGCTATGAAAATGATACCTAGTTAACAGGGCTAAGATTTCTCAACAGGATGAAATACTCTCAAAGCTGCAGTTCTCCATGTAATCTACCCCTGTGGTGCCAATAATACCTTTCCCATATCAATTAGAATTCTTCTATCCCCATATGCTGATACCTATTTTATACTGTAGACCAAAAGATTGAGAACAATAGCCTGCCTACTTCATGAAAACTGGTTAGTTTTCTGGAATTAATTTTCTTATAAATGAAAAATATCAAGCAAAAATGTGCAGAAAAGTGTTTGCAATGTTAGTCATCTGAAATTAATAAAAATATTAACAACCATACAAAAAGTCCCAGGTGAATTTTCCCCACTTCCATACTTATAAAAAAGGTGTAATATCAATAACCTGGTTTTTGTATTCCAAACCTTAGAGATGGCTCTTGCATTTATGGAACAATCCAGACAACGAGATCGACTTGAAGAAGCTTTACAAAATATCAAAAATGGTAAATAGTGTTGTACTACCGTATTACTTTATCTAAAGGTTGTCCGTCTCAAAAATAAAATCTACAGAGGAGAGTACTGAGTCAACGATCTTGCAATGGCTGAGTTTCTTTGTACCGAAGAAACTAATCCATTTGCAAGTTCATTGACCTAACACATTTCTGTACAGATTCATTTTTGTTCACAGTTATAAATTTTAGTTGATTTCACCCTATACCAAAGAAGTTGGTATTTTGAGCGAAATTATTGAGCAAAATTTGTTTTCATTTTCTTTTTTATGATACTAATATATATCATCCATCACTCGAATCTGTCAATTCAAAACAAGTATGCTAAAAAAGGCCTGGGTATGGAACTGTTATTCTATTGACATCAACTCTAAAATGATGTAGAAGTGAAAACACCTGACTTCTAGATTATATTGTTTTATTAATCATTGATGCTTCTAATAATAAGAAAATATTTTAGAAATGCGAAGTAGAACAGAAATGTCAATCAATAATTCTTTACAATCTCTACGTGATGAATATGAGCAAAAGTTACTGAATAAAGATAAGCAAGTTAAAGATTACATGCAAAAACAACATGAGGTATACGTCATCATATTTTTTATAGATACAGTAACCTGCAAACCTCGAAATAACTGCTGGACGTCAACTGTGTTTTAGTATATATAGCTTTTTTGATAAAAACACTCATCCACAGGTATTACAATGGAGTGTTTTCTCCAAACTCGTTGACATTACACTCTTTTGTGCAGTGTCATTTTTGTTAAAAATTATGTTATTTTACATCCACCAAAAAAGTTGCTTTGTTTTAAATTTTTGAGATGGTCTCTAAATAACTTAATACATTGTAAATTTTAGGAAGCTAATCGTTTTTCGAATGTAAAAGAACTAAATGCATTACAACAAGAAGAAGTCGCTAAAATGAAAGCAATGGTGAGGAGCACAAGAATAATATGCAACTAAAGGCCGTTTTCCACTTCAGAAAATTTTCTGTGGAATGGAAAGGAATGAAAAGTGTGCATGTGTATAAAGAAATTATAGACATTCCATTCGTAAAAATTGACGATGTGTAATGTCAGTTTCTACCAATGGAATGTCTATAATTTCTTTCTACGCGTGCATATTTTCCATTTCCGTTCCACGAAAAATCTTCTAAAGTGGAAAACAGCCTTAAATATTTCATCAATTTGGGCCCGGGTTTCTAGCAGAAAGGGTCCAAATTTCAATGAGACTTTGACTACCTTTAACTAAAAGTTAACCCAAATATCATACCCAAACAATAAGAGGAGAATGGGACTTGACATGTTAATTTTCTATGAGATTTTGATAATGATTCTTTATTGGCATCCATTTTGTATGTTGGGGAAGCTTTTACTGCAATTTTTGGAGATATAAAATAAACCAATGATGTGGATATTAAAAAAACAATTAGGGAACATAGCATTAGATTACAACAAAGGAAACATACATATACATGTTTGATCATAAAACACTATATTAAACTTACATAATCTTTGACTATACATGTGTTATTATCTGGAGAATATTTACAGGAAGGAAAATATTAATAAATATATCTGAAAATGTCTCACTTGTATTACAATTTGTCAATTCGAGGTTTATATCAAAAAGCCTACTTCCTTCTACAAAATTTTTAGACACTACAGCTTAGGTGAAGTACTGGAATGTTTTAAAGTTTTAAAGTTTGAAGTAAGCGCCGCTACCAAATAAGCAGTGCTCTCGAATAAGTGCCACACCAAAAATAAGCGCTGTAGCGCTTAATTGGACCTTTACGGTTTATATTGGAAAATCTTTCCTCCACAAGTTATTATTGAGATTTCTTCCCTTAAGGAAAGTTTAGTTTTCAATATCATTTCTTTGATTCTTTTTTTAGCTCATTCATTCACAGACTGAAATGTCAAGAAAAGCTGCTGAACTTATTGAGAAAACAAAAGTGGGTATTTTGCAGATGTGAAAAAATTGACCATTTGTTTACAGATCAAACTTCAACCAAATCATCTTCATTTGAACTAATATGTGCAAATAATCACTGTGAAGGAGGAATATTGGAGCATTGCTCCAGTCTTTCTAGCCTGCCGCAATGCTCAAAAATTACTCCTATAGTGATTATTTGCTCTTATTTCAAACACTGCAAATAGCAATCATTATTATAGAGAACCTTACTGCTTCAGGCAATCAGCTTTCAGTAGTTTTATATCCACTAAGTCAACATTTATCCCATTAAAAGGGGTGATATGATGATGGCTTATTCATAAAGTATCTGGCAATATGTTTAAAACAAAGTTGGCATTACATTAAGCATGACATGGTCCTCAATCTTACATTTGATTGGTTTCTTAATTGTCAGGAACCCAATCAATTCTTAACATTTTGTTTTGTTAGCAAATTGAAAATCTTGATAAGCAGTATATGGAACAAAGGTTAGAACTTGAAGGATTACAAGAACGTTTAGATGACTTATCAAAAGATAGGTAAGACATTACAAAGAGTGCTGTTTCGAAATAATATACTGTGTAGTAATAGCAAAATTAATTGCATTGCTCCTGCTCAGATTCATCCGTAGATGAGATCAACAGGACACTAGACAAGTTTTGACCTTAGATCTCTTTGGTAGTGCACGCCCTTCTCTCTAAGCTAATGTCTGGACACATTGCCAAGAGAGTGAACTATTCAATTTGCTGAGGGAGGTGATCAAATTGGGTCTCACTTCACTTATAAGGAGTGAAGTAGAATAGAAGAAGCGAAGATGTGCAAAACAAAATATAGCAATCTGAAGATCATATATATCAGCGTTTGAAATAAGAGTAAATAATCACTGTGGAGGAGAGATTTTTTAGCATAGCTTCAGATTTAGATCACTGTATACACGCATCTATGTATTACTGATTCTATGGCTTTAAAGTATTTTATTATTTTTTTTAAAACTGTGTTCTTTATTTCATTAATAGAAATAAGTATGACATTGAACAGGATCAACTGTCTAATCAAGTTACAACTCTACAAAAAGAAAAGTCAGCTCTTAAATCTCAACTTTCTGACCTTATTAATGAGCTTACTCAGGTATGCTTTTCAGTGATCAAAATAAGAGTAAATAATCTCTGGAGGAGGGATTTTTTAGATTCACTTCAGGTTATAAAGCCTGAAGCTATGCTCAAAAACCACTCCTTTACAGTGAATATTTGCTCTTATTTTGATCACTGCTTTTTTAACAGCTCTTGGGTAAATATTTTTAAAGTTCATATATACTGGATGAAATAATTACCACATCCACCTAACCAGTGTTTGAAATAACAAATAATCACTGTGGAGAAAGCATTTTTTAAAATTGTTTCGGGCTTTCTGGCCTGAAGAAATGCTCAAAAATCACTCCTCCGCAGCAATTGTTTGCTGTTGTTACAAATATGGCCTCGAAATTTCAAGAATTCACAGAAACTAAGACGGGGTTCCATTGTAATCCTTTTCGGAACCCATCGGTTCCATGGCACACTGACAGCTATATTGGTTCCGTGGAGAATATTTATGTTCCATAGTTTCAATGTTTTTTTTGTTACGGTAATGCTAGGTTCCGTATTTAGGTCCCTTTATTTCGTTTCCACATTTTCATAATTGCATCTTATCTGTGGTACTTTAAACTTGAAGTGTACGAGGTTGAAAAAGACTACAAGTTTCTGTTTCAAAAATAAATAATGTTTACAATTTTTAAAAATAAGTATAAACCAGACTAATTTAAAATAAGTTAACTCATATAAACGAAGGCTCTATGATTGAGAGCATGTTTTTATTTAACATGCTTGAAAGTTATTTGATTGACTTGTAAGTGAACATTTGAACGAAATGACCGCTGGTAACGTTTACAAAAGACCTTTAACGAAAGATATTTGGCTTTGAAAATACTCCTAAAGGAAAGCTCAAGTGACAAATTTTATTTGATAACTTTACTCTTACTCTTATAATTCACAGAAACGAAAGATAGGTGCCATCTCTAGAGATTCATGAAACCTTTACGGAACCAGAACAAGCGTTACAGTGAAATTTCGAGGCCTGTGCCTAGCATATTTACAGCAACCAGTTTTGAAGGCTATTGTCAATTGTTATCATTTATCATGCTTCCTAATCCGCTCTGGTTCCTACAATTCATATAAAACATATATTATTACAAAATTAAATGTGGCAAGAAACAAAATTAATGCTTAAGTACCCTTTATCTGACAGAGGTCAACATCTAGTCTGTATTTAGTTATTGTTATGTTGATTCACTCCCTCATTTTGTATACCCCTAGATAGTACAGAGTGATTCCAAGCGTTGTTTTTTTTTTTAATCCAACTGTTTTTTGTTTTTCTGAATTTAGAAATCAAGTATACATGACACAGTGCAATTATCTGCTGATAGAGCTCATGAAGAAGTACTCTCATTAAGACAAACCTATAATTTATATAAAGCAAAGGTAACACATTATCTGAAAAAGAACAAATAATCAATAGGCATTGTAGCTTGAGGCTCTGCTCAAAAATCCCGCCTACACACCAATTATTTGTTCTTATTTCAAACACTGGACAACAGTCGGATATATACGCTCTTCAGGTCTCTAAATTCACTACAGCATTCCTCTGTGACGGAGTATCTTTGGAGGCTATAATTTGCCGACGTGAATTTAGAGGTTTGGCTCTTAAAATCTTCTTAACATGGTTGACTGGATTGCTATTAATGCATGATTTCTACAGTGTTTGAAATAAGTACCAAGAATCTCTGTATAGTAGGTATTTTATGCTTAAGAACTACTTCCTTTGCAATAATTATTTATTCTTCAATCATTGGTGTTTGAATAAGGGAAAATAATCACCGTGGAGGAGTGATTTTTGAGCATTGCTTCATGCTTCATTGTTTCCTCCACAGTAATTATTTTCAAACACTAATCACTCTCATACAAATTCTAAGTTGCAACAGAAATTTACCTATTAATGCTGACTGAATAATGTCACTTGCCACAACAATAGAGACCTATACAATTTTATTGAACGTAATTGCTAATAAAATTTATTATACCTTTCAGGCAACTTCTGACATTGCAGAGAAAGATTCAGAAATATCAGTGTCGAAAGAAAGAGTTAGCGATTTAGAACAGAGGTATTTATTTAAAATTCCTTGTTTTAGACTGAATTATCACTTGATCTATTTCACTTGGTCTCTTAGTGACTGTTTCAAAAATATTTTACAATTGGTTTCTTTATACTGTTTTTGGTACAAATCTTTATGATGGTCCTCGTATATAATTATTTTTCACTTGCTACTGACCCATTCTATAATCTCAGTGGTTGAAATAAGGGCAAGTAATCACTGTATGGAAGTGTGATTTTTTAGCATAGTTTCTACACAAATCCTGAAGCTATACTCAAAAACCATTCCGCAGTGATTATTACTCTTATCTTATTTACTGAATCACTGTCACGTGTATTATTTTGATTTCATGAACTGTAAGCGAAGGATTTTATGGTGCCTAGGTATAGACACGACCACGTACCACATGGTCTATATGAACAAATCAAAAAGGATTTGATGCATTAAAATGAAGATCACAGTTTTTTTAGTAATTAGCAGTGGCCAGAATAAGAGTAAATAATCACTGTGGAGGAGTGGTTTTTGAGCATAAAAATCCCTCCGCAGTGATTCTTTTAAATGCAATGGAAATTCTTAAACTCCCTAAGATATTAAAGTTTACATCCTGGATTTTATGATATAAATCTAAACAAACATTTTCCCGTTGTTATTTTATCAGGCTTCAAGACTGTAAATTATCTGAAAATGATCAAGTAAAAGCTCTTGAGAAAGAGGTAAGTGCAATATTTAGTCACCACATTCAGTTCTTAAAATAAAAATAAACAAGCCCTGCTGAGGAGAGATTTTAGAGTATACAGGCCCTATAATAAGCGCCAGTTGTCGGTCAGCGACCGGCAAGAATGTATTACTGACTAGGAGATAGCATAGTAAAATCTGTTGCATTGACCGATGCTAATTCTCCCCTCTCTTTCCATTGAAAATCTAAATTAAACTTATAAAGTTTTCGTGAGGTTCTCTGAATTGTTTTAGCACTGGTTCCACATTAATGAAAGTTTCCCCCTTATATATGCCACATAAATATTAGTCATCATATTAGTCATCATATCAAAACAAACTACGCTCTGCCTGCTGTCATTTTATCTTTCACAGAAATTATGTTACTTTTGCTGAGCATAGGTGTGATGTTAATTTCTACCAATGGAATGTCTTCATTTGGCTTTTGCCCGGATCTTTTCCTCATGGAATCAAGTTTTTGCCCACTGGACATTGTCTAATTTGACCAGCTAGTTACATCATTTATTTATATATATGTTACCTACTATATCTTCTTAGCGATCTTTAATGGAGACACGTTTACATGATACCCGTGACCAAATGGCAGAACTACGAACTCAATCAAATGATAAAATAAGCACCTTGGGATCGCTAGTAAGTTTGTTTGATAGTTTTGAGTTTATTGTAAGAAGATTTTAATGGTTATTTTCCATAAGAATGTCCGAAAGATGTGTCCATTTTCTGCAGATACTTTGAGATGTTTGTTTTTATTTCAACCACTTTTTGTTGCTTTTAATTTCGAAAACCATGTTAGATACAATATATATTATAAATACAGTGGTCAAAATAGGAGCAAATAATCACTGTGGAGAAGTGATTCTTGAGCATAGTTTCAGGCTATAAAGCCTGAAGCTATGCTTAAAATTCCTTCCTCCACCGTTATTACTTATTTATATTTCAACCACTGAATTACAACTTATATACATGAGGTTTTCTTTAGGTTACTTCTCTCGATGAAAAACTAAAGGAGACAACTGCAATGTTAGAAAATCAACATAGTGATTATCAAATAAATAATAAGAATTATGAAGCAAAAATAAGCGATCTCAATGATCAACTTACGATAGCAGAAAAGACCATGAAGTCTTTGGAAAGTAATTCTGGTCAAATTGGTTGCCTTCAGCAGAAGGTTGGTGTAAGATAATATAACAAGCCTCAAAATAACCTTTGGACATCACCTGTGGAGGAGTGTTTTGTGAATACAGTTTTCAGCTTTGAAGTTGAAAATTGTACTCAAAAATACTCCACAGGTGATGTCCAACCGTTGTATCGAAGCATGATATAGTACAACGGTAGTAATCAAATAATGGGCAAATAATCAATGTGTAGGAGCGATTATGTTCAAAAACTATCCTCCATAGTAATTATTTGGTCTTATTTCAAACACTGTAAAACTCAATGGGTTTTACTTTCCTTCTTCTCAAATACACTTAATTGCATCACTTAAAGTTATGGTGTAGTAAAATCGTAAAAAAAATTATAAGGTTGTAAAAGTAATCTTTTATATTTGTGCAGGTTGGTGTGCGAAAAAAATTACCCTTAGGTGTGTTTATTTTTAATGGCTAGCTCTTGACAGATTTTGTGTTAACTAATATTTGCTGATGACTAGTTTTGCATTAAAAATTTGCTCAGTGCAACATAATTGAAAGTTGCTCTGTATCTTTTTTTTTACCCAAAATAAAGGTTTTAGAATGTAAATGTGTAGAAAACAGTACCATCTCCAAATTCCAACTCATTTTCCGAGTCTTCGATGTTGTCACTCTGCGTTAAACTTTGTAGACAGCCCTTTCCGTAAATATTTTCACGTACCTATTTTGCAAATCAAGATTTTTTACATATAGTTTTCCATGATGACCGATGTGCAAAGGACTTTTTGATTAATTTTGAAAGATACACTACCCTAAAACTTCTTGGATCGGGTTTGTACATACCGCAGATGTATTGTAAAGTTCGTAATTTATTCTTGGGTATATAATGGTTTGTTATGGTGGAAAGAATTGAAATGTAACAATTTATATACTCCAAGATTGAAATAAAACTCCCCTCCATATGGACTATGATACTTCAGCAGACATTTTGTAAGAAGTGTCGAATTTATATTACAGGTCAAAGAGCTGGAACAGAAAAATTCAATACTAAAGACTGAGAAAATGGAACTGGAAATATTAGCAGACAAATCATCTTTCTTAGAAGCACAGGTTAGGTCTATCAGTGTGCCTTGGCAACCTTATCTACATAAGTCGATCAATGCATTCCCAATCAAAATTATTGAATGTCTGGAAGTATAGCTATTAGTTGTGGAAAATCTTTGTTTAATGAGATCCTCTGCTTTATTGTTTTGAATCTTTTTTTTTTCAGAATAAATTACTGGACACAAGGTTTAAGGAAACAGTAGAAAGATTGGAGAGCGACCGTTCTAAATTGGAAGAAAGAGTTAGAGAATTGCAATCTGATGTAAGTTAAAGTTTTTTATGGCATACCACACTTGCTCAAAATAATGGCTTGTCAATAGTCACTGACCACCAAAAATGGAAGCTTAGCTCTTTAAATGTATTCCATATTTTGATTATATTGACCGGTTACAATATATTTGTAAGTATGAGTGTAAGTTCAAATTGATTTGTACTAACTATTGTTATCTCTTTAGTCTCGGAAGAGTTCTTTTCGACAAGAGCATACATCAAGACGTAAAATGGTATGTAACCTACTTATATTAAAAAATTCCATTAATTTAATTTGCATTTATTTTGATTTTGATTTTGACACGCTAATTCGAAATACTTTATGTAAGAAAATTTCAAACATTAAAATCAAAGAAAATGCAATAGTTTGTTATGAATCATCTTATATAATTTCTACAGTGTCAGGATCATCTTCTTCTCTTAAAATTCTGAAAATGTCAGCTTCATAGCGCATTTCAAGAGTTAGGGATCCCCCTCCCCCTAGCATGAATAGAATTAAATTCTGTCTATATGCATGATAAAGTATCATTGTAGGTGGAGGAGGGATTTTACAGCATAGATTCATGCTCTAAAACTATGTTCAAAACCACTTCTCTGAAGTAATTCTTTACTCTTATACATTTTGCACTGTCTTGTTTTAAGGATCAACTAGAAACAAAGGTTGAAGAACAAACACGAAGAATTGAACAATACCAAGAAAGATTAGAAGAACTGGTTGAAGAAAAAGATAACCTATATGTAAATAATATTTATAAGTAACTTTGAGATTATTCCTTTTTTTAATAATGATATAAACCAGTAAACCAATTAATTGTGGTTTAACCAAATCAACTCCAATAGTTGCCACTGACCCAGATCTATATATTTTTTCCACTACGACAGTAAGTGATGTTGGTATCAGTGAGAAGATTTAACAAATTTGTAATTGAATGGTTTCATTAGGGACAATCTCAAACATTTTATTCCAAATTTCTTGGTAGGTTTAAAGAAATCCCATTTGACAAAATTAGTCAGTTATCTTGCAATGGAATGGTTACTTCGTTACGGGGAAACCCATTAAAAATTCAAACTAAAACTGTGCAGAAGAATGCTACAGTGTTTGAGATAAGTGTTAAAAACCACTATGGAGGAGTGATAATTGAGTATTGCTTCAGGTTAGAGAACCTGGAGCAATGCTCAAAGATCCATCCTCCACAGTGATTATTCACTCTTATTTCAAACACTGTGCTGTCTCAAGACAGTAGAAGAGTATGAAAAAACCAATCCATTGCAAGATTACTTAGTTATCCTCACTGCAAACTTTGAGTCTCTAAGCATTATTATATTTTTAACAGGCTGAACTTTCATTAAAAGAAGAAGAATGTAAAGAAGCATCTGGTTGTGTTGAAGATGCAATAAGTAAAACCAATGAACTCAAAGAAGAGGTAGTGTCAGATAGAATTATTTCATTTTATTCAAACATGAAAATAGCTGCCAGACATCAATTGCAAAATCAATGACTCTCTTCATTTGTAAGAATAAGAATTAACAAAGATCTTCTGCAATACATTATTCCACTCTCTAGATAGTAGCATATTGTGAGATTACAACTTCAGTTGAGATTACTCTTGATTTATGGAAAATAATGAGGCTGCGTTGGTCAAGATAAAAGCAAATAATCTCTGAAGGAGTGTTTTTTAACCGTAGCTTGAGGTTACAAGCCTGAAGCTATGCTCAAAACTATGCACAATATGGACAAATATTCACTGTGGAGGAGAGATGTTTTAAGCATATCTTCAGGTTTTTTACTAATTCTGTATTCTGTATCACTTTTTTGTAGATAACTAAATTACAATCTGCTCTGAAGGAGAAAGACCAGTTGATTACATTCATAAAAGAAAGTGGAGAGGTGAATGAATGTTATATATTTTTTATTTTCAATCCTGAATATAACTGCTGGATATCATCTGTGGAGGAGTGTTTTTTGAGTATTGTGTGTGGCTTTTAAGCTGAACACTGTACTCAAAAAACACTCCTCCACAGGTGATGTCTGACTGTTATATTCAGGCTTGATTTTATCTTGAGCAAAGATAACTTACTAAGCAGTAAAAAACAAGCATATTGAGTATTGATATTACAATAGTTAAATATAGATCTTAAATGAAAGAAACATAATTGTTTCATTGCTTTATTTTACTACAGGTGTCTGCTGCTGAAAATACCTCAGTTGATTCATTACTTAAAGAAGAATTAGCATCTGTTCGGGTAAGTAACATGCTTTTGTTGTTAACAAATCATGTCAGACGTTATTCTTCAAAATGTATAGGTAATTTAACGAAAATAAACTAGAAGCTATTCTAAAGGCATCTTTTTTATGGGTGACTGGGTACAAGTCTTTACAGACTTCTTGCATGATTGTTGTATTGTATGTTTTATAGGAAATGTTTGATAACAGAGAACAATCTTTAATTGAAAGGTGGGTGCTATTTTCAAATTAATATTATGGTGTGTAGGTTAAAACTTTCATGTCAACTGCAAGAGAAAATAAATAATTGATACTGTATTACCTCTATCATTTGACCACCCTCGAATGTTGGAAAAAATTATAAACACCACCTCCAAACAAAAAAACCCCTCCCCTCTGAAATAAATGCTACCCTATTTTAATCAAAAAAGATAAACACACTCATCCCCCTTTCCTTACCAATAATAATGTGGTAATAATGTTTTGATATTCGTTGATATTGAGTTGATATCGATGAACTGTTCATAAGGTGATTGTATTTTTAATAATTCCCCCATATATTTTAATTTCCCCATATATTTACTTGTTCCTAAGGAAGAAACCAAGCTATCACCATTGACTTTAAGCCTTGCAATTGTTTCAGTAGAGTAAGAGAAACTAGAAGTAGCTAATAGTGTCCTAAGGAAATGCTACATAGGCCATAGGTTTAGTTCCCTACTAACTTTGTTTAAAAGCTCTAGTGCTTGTGATTTTTTGTTTTAATGTACATACATATAAATCTTGTTTGTGATATATTTTAAACGTCATAACTTTTAAAATTATAGGGATGAAGAGATTGAAGAGTTAAGACGAGTATTGCGTGATAGAGATGATGAATTAGCCACAGTCTCAAGACAGGTACTACTACTTAAAACATTCTGTTTTCATGGTTTACAAATGCGATCAAAATAAGACGATTTAGTATCTGATAAAGGGTGTTACATTATTCTATTGTTTGATAAGTAAGAGGACTTTCTCTTAGTACCAAGGATATGGATGATAAGGGTCTAGAACAATTAATGTTAAAGACGGTTGAAGTTAAGAAAACAAAAAGCAGGTGAATTAGATACAATCATTTCAAGCTTGTTGCATCTTCAGTAAATAAGAAGGAAAGTTTTCTGTGACTTCTTGTTCTGGCAAACATTGAATCTCATGGTTCTAATTGCAACTCAAGGGATTAAGTTTTTTAATAAAAATGTTTGGGGTCTGCTTTTTAACCCTGTTTTAACGTATATTTTATTGCCTTGTAGGTCCGTGATTTTCAAGAGAATAATAAATTAGTTTCTCCACGAAACAAATCAAAGACAGTTAGTGTAAATGAAAAAGGTATTTTTGTTTCTACAATCAGTTTGACATCATATCTTTGGTATTTCCATATATTCAATATCTCAGAAGTAGATGTTTTTGCATATTCCCACCAAAATATGTACCAACTAATATTGTTAAAGAGAATGAACTGAAAATGAAAATTAATGTCCACAAAAGGCCAAAACATTCAAGCAAATTTATTTTCGTTAATATCAAAAAGCAATACCCATAAAATGTATAAATTTCTTTGATCCGCAGAAATTAATACCTGCAAAATACAAAAACATCTGCCTACAAAAGGTTTTGCCCATGTGGTTGGTATACATAATGTCCAAAAAAAATTTATAGCTAGTACTAGCCTTACTGTTTACTGTTACTTACTGTTTTACATGGTTATTATGCAAAGTACATCCCTTAGGTTAAATAGCGCCTTTTGGGGAAACTATGTAAAATTGAGTCGAGTAAACCTAATGTGAGTTTTAGATCAATGATAGTCGCAGGTATTGACTGTACAAAATAATACTGAAAACTGTTTAGTAGGTAGAAATCTTTCAGACATGCATGGGCTTATTGTTTAAGCTTATGCTTTGAAGTTGTTACTTTCTTTTCAGAACTTCAGAAAACGGTTTTAAGATTAACTACTCGAATCCAAGAACTAGAAAAGCAAACTAAAGCAGCGACTAATGTAAGTAAGCACATCATTCCCTCATGACAGTATACTTGAACCCTATTCAGGGACGCCATTATGTTTCACATCACCAATATTATTAGATGTTAATGTTTATTAGTAATCTATTCACATATCCCTTACAGAATTTATTTATTTCTAGATTATGGCCAAAACCAGAAAAATTCATTTCTGGAAATTATTTTCAATTGTTTTCAAATATTTGGATCTTTTTTCCTTGTTTTTCAAATTAATGAATTTGGCCATAATTTGACATCCACAAAGATGTATCTCAGTGAGAATTACAGCAGCAGCTCATATTCGAATTATCCCTGAAATAGTCATTGAGCGTATTGTATGTATTTTCTTGATTTGAGATTCGTTTGATCTTATGTACAAGTAAGTTGTTTATATATTTATCTTTTTTAGTATAAAGAGATAGAGATAGAAAACCGAACATTAAGGGCTGAGATTGAAGAAACTAATCAAAAGATGTTGAAGCTTCATCAAACCATAACTGATTTAAAGAAACACTATCAAAAAGAAATAGTAAGCTGTGCTCCTTTTTTCACTCACATCCATTTTTCATCTAGTAAGCAGTTGAAGGCCAAGGCTTCTCTTTTGTTAGCTTCTAAATTTCAGTATCTTATATTGCTGTATTTAAAAAATATACTGATTACATTTTAAGTAGTGTTTTAATTGATTAAAATGCCCAGCACAGAAGGGTGCTATGTCAACAAGGCTGCAATGGATTAGTTTCTTCTGTACGAAGAAACCAATCCATCGCAAGATTGTTGACTCAATGCTCTTCTCTGTATATTTTAGAGTCAACAACAAACTAAAAATGAGATTAATAAAAACGAAAATACAACCAGCAGTCCTGATGTTCATACTGCATTAAAGAATGAAAAAGAAAGACGTGATTTTCTTGAAGTAAACTTTAAGTATCCTTTTCAAAAGACACATTTTTAGTTCTTCCAAGGACATGACTTGACATTTCCACCTGTATTCGGATTTGAATTGGGGACCTCCGGATCATAAGCACAACTGCTTAATTTTATGTTTAACTATTTATTTATTCTGTTTGTCCCATTTTCAATTATAGCAATCCACTGACACATGGAATGCTTTCAATTCCTCTTTTTTGAAATTCTGGTGTTTACTTTTGATATTACACATTGTTTTTTTATTAGCAACAAGTTTATAAGCACAACTCAGAGTTTATGAAAACGACTGCTTAGGCTAAGATTTATGTTCGCTCTTTCTTGTACAGTACAATATTATATTTTGTTGTATTTAGGTATTTTCCCTATGCTAGCATACTTCAGAGGGCCCTCCTCAGCAAAGATAGTGAAACAAAACTACTACAAATTGGGCTTTATTTAAAGAAATCTTTAGCAGACAAAACACCGTGTCAAACAATTGAATGCTATTATAATATTTCAATCGTTTTTATTAAGCCACTGATAAGCAACACTTCGGGTTATGTGACAATATTTGTTGTCAAATCATCTGCAATGGTTCTAGAGGTAAGGAATGGTAAAAAATGTGCTGGGTATAATCTGTTACTAGGTTGTTCTATGTATTTGATTCTATACTGAGCCTCACTTCTCTTTTGGGGCAGGAAATAGGTAAACATCAAATACACAAACTTGCTTGATTAATTTCTTCAGTTTTTATATCATTTGAATGTGCACATCTTTGTACTGTTCACAGTTCTGAAATGTTTATATATCGGGAATTTGAACAATGTCCAGAAGAACCGGTTATAAACTTTGACATAAAATCCTTTGTTTTCTAGGTTATGTTGTAAACCTTTTCTTTAGAAATAGCTTATGTTTTGTTTTACTTGAGTTTCACTTAACTTGTAATTAGATACTTGAAACATGTTGTACTAAAGTATATGTGTAGTACCAATGATCAGGTAAACTTGTTAATTATTTAAAAATCCCAAATTACTGTATTTATGTCATTATTTCTACTAAATAGTCTATATTCGAATCTGATTTTCACATTTTTAATCAATGGTATGATGGTGTTTTTGTTGCAGGGAAAACAAAGAGTTATAAGCCCGAAAATAAGAGGAAAATAGAGGAGAACACTCGTCAGACAGTTGTTTTTAGGCGTGAAGGGGAAGAGTGCTGAATCAATGATCTTGCAATTAATTGGTTTCTTCGCCCGAAGAAACCAATCAATTGCAAGCTTGTTGACTTACACTCTTCATCATAGATTAATTTTTCTCAAAATTATTAAATTTTACTTTTTTAAATCTGCTTTTGGTAACGAATTTTGGAGATGGCTCCTTACTTATATCCATCTTATAGCCATGTTTAAATGTTATAAAACATGAATATACCGTGCTTCAATATGATTTGGTTGAAAGTGAATAATTTCTGCTTGTTTTCAGTCTCGTCAATTAGTCGGTGTAATGGGTCATTTGTTGCAATTTACGCCACGAGAATCTTCAATTGTTCGAGATTGTTTTGAATGGAAGGTATAATTATTTTTTTTCCTCTTTGAAGTGTGGTATGTTATCATGTTTCACACAGGTCAAAAATAAGTGTAGTGGCTGAAGTTTGCATATACGGTATCATAAGTAAAGGGTGTTGTGTCAACATGCTTCCAATTGATTGGTTTCTTCTCCACAGTTGATATCTGGATTTATTTAGAACAACGTTACAATAATATTTTCTCCCGGATTTTGTCAGGGCGTCATAAGAAGCAACACTAAAAGTAACAACAGATAATCTCTGTGGAGAAGTGATTTTTTAAACAAAGATTTGGGCTACAAAGTTTGCCACTATAAATTCCTTCTCCACAGTGATTAGTTGGAGTTATTTCGGGCACCGGGCAATGTCATAAACAACTGGTTCATGAAAATCATATTTACTGCTATTTTTATTTAGCTTCCGTTGGAAAAATAACAATTGACAATCACATGGAACTGATGTATCCGAGTAGGCAAAAACTTGTTTAAAATCCGCAGTAAAGATCCTAACATGCTCCTGCACAGATATTTTTGTTGAATTTTGTCAATTTTAGTTGATTTAACCCTAACAAAAAAAGTTGGTTTTGGAGTGAAATTTTGAGATGGTCCCTAAGCATCTTCACTGCAGACTTTAAACAAGTTTTTGCCCACTGTGATAATTGTAATACCCTGGCGTTAATTTATTTAATAAACTAATTCTTTTGTATTTTATGTACATAATATTTATCAATGAATTTTAACATGGTATGATATTATTTAAATTATTTAAATTATTATTTATGTTTAAAGAGTACAAAATTATATAATCGTAGTAGAATATCCGAAAATAGGGTATCTTGTGAATCTAGTATTTATTATTTATCATAGTTGTATTTCTGAAAATAGAATTATTAAAAATGAAAAATTATTTTATCGCCAGTCATGAGTGAGGTGATTATTCTTGAAAGCTAGCAGTGAGACAACTTGATATTAGCTTAATCGAAGAGCTTCATTCAACTGAATCAGCTCAAAGTAAGAACGATTATTGTTGCCCTATCAGAAATTACTTATTCACTGTGAATATTTGCTCTTGTTTCAAGCACTGTATTTAATTTTTAACTTCTTTCTTAATTTTGTAATATTTTGTTCTCCATACCTGCACATAATTGATCTAGATTACCACATATAATCGAAAGAAAACGTAAAAAGAGATAAAAAGGGCATCAATAAGTTCTTTATCTTAATTTTGTTAAGAATAATCTGTTAACACTGTTAGAATATTTCTCACTAAAAACATATTTTTCAAATGTTTTAGATGTTTTTATGTCAAGCTTTAATGTTTTTATATCTCGGAAGGAAGAACTCAAAGGAGTACCTTTTATTTTATGATATATATATTTATTCAACAACCTGGTTTGTATATTTTGATAAAGAATATAGAAACAATAAATTACGATTGAATATTTTTGTAGATTATATTTATGCCCCTTAGGTATGACTGACCAGCAGTTCTTTTTCTAATAATGAATATGCATAAGTTGTTAAATCAGTGATTTCTACAAGGCAAAACATACGCTGTGAAAGCCAAAAGAATGGTTTGACTTCAATTTCTACCAATGGAATGTCTTCTTTTGGCTTTCACATCGTATTTTTTGCCTTGGGAATATCAACCTTGAGTTCATCTAATCGTTTCTCCATTCATCTCCATTCAGTGTTCAAAATAAGAGCAAATAATCACTGTGGAGGAGGATTTATTGAGCATTGTTTCAGGCTTTGTAGCCTGAAACTATGCTCAAAAATCACTCTTCTACAATGATTATTTGCTCTTATTTCAAACACTGTCAGTAACGTTTCAGAGGGTAGTATCGAGTTGATGATCTTCCAATTGTTTGGTTTCATCTTACCAGAATGAAATTGACCAGTGTTTGAAGTAATAGTAAATAATCACTATGGATGAGGAGTTTTTGAGCGTAGTTTCAGGCTCTGTAACCTGAAACTATGCTCAAAAATTACTCCTACGCAGTGATTATTTGCTCTTATTTCAAACACTGCCTCTTTATAGGTGATGATCGACAGTTATTTTCAAACTCGATATGAAACAATTGTTGAAATGATAACTATTTGCATCAAAGAGGTTTCTAAGCCTCCATGATGGATCTTTACGCACACACAAAGTTTATAAGGGTGGGGTGTTGAGTTAAAACTTTTGAAGTTAACGGATATGCACTTCTAGATGTTAACAGTTACTACTGGTCGTATCA
>JAULBZ010001787.1:0-20722 GCA_032360805.1 Neoturris breviconis
AGTTTGGTGGGCATAAGCAAAGATTGAATGTCATTCCAAGATAAAAGAGAATTGTATCTTATAGAATTTTTTCCAAACCCAACTGTTCTAACATCAAGAATTTTGTAAAAGACTTTGAAGGTCTTATCACGGGTAAGGTCAACTATATATGCATTCTGAATTGAATCAGGAATTTTATTGAAGGAGAGGTTACTAAGAAGCAGAACTTTTTGCAGGTGAACCATATCAGGAAACTTTAGCACCTCAAGATTAGGATACAATTTAGTAGCTGATTCTCTAGGAGACTTGAAGGATATAAGTCTCATATCCCAGTTTTGAAGTACGGAAATTCATTTGACAAACAGAGTATTTGGCTGACCCTAAATTTGACAGCAAATTTTCTGATAAGTACGCGAAGTTTAAAAAAAATATCTCCCACCTTATCTTGAGAACCAAAAATGCTGAATACGTATATATATATATATATATATGTGTGTGTTTGGGGAAATTGTGCAGAATGTGAGCGCTCCATTGCCTTTTTAAAATATCCACTGTCTTTTTGCAACAAATCACAGGAAATTAATGGGTAATGAAACGAAGTTGTTATTTGAACTCTAAGAGTTAAAAACTATGTACACCCAATGATTTCCGTGTAAGTTATAGCAATTTAGCTAAAAAAAAGTTGTTAAAAACAAAGTACGTGTACCTAGGAACTTGCTCATAACTCACATTCGGTACTATCTTTTTGGAATGCTTTTGCCAAAATTCCGTAATAAAAAAATATTAAAATTCTTAAAGTTTCAGCTGTATAGCATAAATGGTTCTAGAGATATAAATGTTTGGTATTTTTGACCCCCTTAAGATTTAATATGATATGAGAAATATTACAATAAAATGTTGAAAATCGGGAGGTCATGATCATCACATTATAAGTAATATACGTGTTTTTAGTCCACCCTGAAGGCGTACATTATGGCGATGTCAAATTGACTACAGAGCAATCATCAATTCATCCAGAATTACCTTCCAGTCGAAAAAGAAGAGCATTGTCGACAGATCCAAACTATTTATGGGAAAATGGAATTGTCCCATGGAAAATTTCAAACGACTTCTGTAAGTTGCGATGTTATATTGCAGTGTGTGTGAATGAATGCTATAGATACTACGAGTAAAGCTATATAGCTACTGCATATCGGATACTTAGTACTTAGGTGCGTCCTTAAAGCTGATAGACCTTTGTTTATTAATTGTAAATTTAGTAATAAAATCTAACATATTTTAGCAACTAGTCAAAAAAATTTGATTCGCAGTCGAATGGCCTTTATAGAGAGTGTATCTTGCATCAAATTTAAAGAAATCAATGCTGGTGAAACTGATCCATCGAATTATGTCAATATAATATCGTCATCAGGGTAAGGACATACTATTCATTTTTATTGGTCAAGTCTTAATATAACTGTCGCTCATTATCTGTGGAGGAGGGTTTTTTCGGCATAGTTTCAGCTTTAACCCTACTTACTCGGGAAGTTTCTCTATTACCTTTTGGCCCTCGGTAAATCTTTGGATTTTTGATTTTTGATTTTTTTTTTTTTTACGATTTTATGTTGGTCTACAAGGCTTCATATCGGGTTTTTTTACTATGTAATAGTGGAAAACCGTTCATAACTAGCAAATGTAGTAAAATATTAAACTGTTTCACAATCCCTAATTATTCGAGACAAGAAGAAATCTGTGTATAAAATCGGAATTTCAACTTAGAAAAAGGCTTAAATTTCGATTAGCAAGACGAACTGCACGGAAATTTGCTTTTATAACAAGAGCCGCGGTACTAGGCTGTGCTAGAATAACAATATTTGTCTAGTTTGTAAAGAGTCTTAAGTCTACTCGATAAATCTCTGAAATAAATTTCTAGGGACTTCTAGAGGTCGTTTTCAACATTTGCGTTTTACTTGTGGTGTGTATTGCTTGCTAAAATTCGAAAATAGTCTCATAATTTATGAGATGGGTTGTAGCTAAATTTCGTTTTTTACTTTCAGGTTTTCAGGGGGTAGCTAATGTGATGGTATTTACATTCTGAATAACATGATGACATATACAAATGTTTCTTACATGTTCGGACATAATAGAGCCTAGAAAACATTGTGACCAAGGTTCAAGTAAAATTCCAAAGTTATCACAGTGTGGTTCATTGTATCCCCGGGTTATTGGAACCTCTAAAAGCCTGGAGCTTATAATAATAATAATTATGTAATATAAATCCTCAGGCATATATGTCTCTAAGAATCGCTCGGTAGTGTTATCTACGAATCGTTCGTTGTTTTGTAATTTGACTTTATGAGAACATTCCACGCTTTTTTCAGTTTGTTTTTGAAATCGTTTACGTTGATTTAATACTTATTGTGAAAGGTTGTTCCAGGTTGCTATCGTTCGATGGTAATACGAGTTTATTTAAATACCTCTGATTCCGTCTTTTGGTGATTTTGTGATCAATTGGAATTTGAGTTGTCTACTTTTCCGTACACGAAATTGGAAGGAAGTTATGAGGGTATCTTTGTCGTAGACATTAAAATGTTTGCACAATTTGATCATGTCACCTTTGCGCCTATCTGTGTACAAGTGTAGCCAGGTCCAGGTTGAAGTCATTCAAAATAGTTTAAAGCACCTAATCGATCTATAAGATTGTTCCATGGTTTTATTCATTAGAACTGTAATGAGTTTGGATATACAATCGGCAAGTTCAATTAACAGTCATGGATATATTTTTTCTGTCCTGCATGACTGGGTATAACTGAAAACTGTACTCAGAATACATTCGTCCACATGCATAGTCAGGCAGTTATATTAAGGCTTAACCTTAACCTTGGAATAGACTTATATTCGATTACAGCGTGAAAGCCCACCGTATACGGACCCGTATATCTCTATATATTTGAACTGTGTATTTCCATATATAGCCATACACAGTCCGAATATGGAGATATACGGGACTACATTTGGCAACCGTCCATGCTGTCTCGAGTGAAGGTACAAATGACACGGCCATTTGCTATATGAAGACCGTGTACGGATTACCTATCCCACACGGAATGTCTATTTCCTTTGCATTTATATGAAACACCACTATCTTCCTAGTAGACTTGTTTAACGTCAGCAGTAAAGACACTAGAATAACGTACGTTGTTCTAGCGTCTTTACTGCGGACCTTGAACAAGTATTAGCCCACTGGGTTTGTCTTCACCACAGCTTGAAGACTCTCTAGTACAGTTACGAATGACACCGTACATGGGCTATATATATTGATTAGTAAGAAAATGTTGCTTGAGGTTTTAATCTGATTTCTTCCTATTGCATGAGATTTCGTCATACATATAAGTATTTTTTTTAATTTGGACAAGATTTCAAACATATGGTAGCCTAGCGGGATAACTCTTACATCGAACTGACAGTAGTTTGGGTGGAATACTGCATGGAATGCCAAATAAACGTTCCATATTTATACAACAAATCCAACAAACATATGCAACGCAATGGATGATATGTGGAATTAAGTTGCAATTGTCAAAGAATGTTACGCTTAATTATCTTGAGCATACTTTCACACCACTTATGAATGCATGTACACGCTGATTGCTCGATAATAATAATAATCTATTGAATTCCATGTGTTGACCTTACATATTTTTGGGTAAGACCATTCGGCTGCCCCTATCTGGTCTGGGGTATTTTGTAAATTGGAGAGGGTGATTCTATCCCTCTTGTTTGTGACATCATCGTTAACACGTGGCAGTATGACATTTTTGCTGATTTTTGGTTCATAATTTTGATTACTCAAGTTTCTGGTGTGCTTAACTTCAGAAACTTTAAAAAAAATGATATTTTCATAACTTGGTTACCATGGCTACGCAAATAAGAATTGATAAACATATTTTACCATTAAGAATTAGAAAAATTATGAAATTATAATTATATACAGTCTGTTAATTTGAATACACATTATTTCAATCTTCCTTTATCTCGAACCCATTTTTTTGGTCCCCAAAGTTTAAATTTGCCCTATAATACGTTTGTTCCCTTGAGTATTCGAAATAGCGGACTTAGATTGTAGAGTCACGTCATTACATGTTCCTTCTTTAGTTGCTGGTCATACGTAGGGCGTATCTATTACTGGAGTAAACAAGATTTGTCACTACAGAAGGATGCATGCTTAGAAGGAAGAGCAACCATCCATGAACTTTTACATGCGCTTGGGTTTTTTCATGAGCAATCTAGGACTGACAGAGATGAATACGTCAAAATAAATTTTGAAAATATTATATCAGGTAAAATCCTTTATTTTTAAACTCGTTCCTTGCGCTTCTTGGTTCTTTGATTTTTTTCTTTAGTGAGAAAAAAATCAAAGAGACAAGAAGCGCTGGGAACGAGTTTGCTTTATTATTAATTATTACACTTATAATGGATTTTGTCTTCATTACTTTGTAATACACAGTCCGTATACGAAGATATACACGCTGGATTATTTTACCGAATACGGTCACGGTTACTTCCATGTACGGATTACATATGTAATACCATATATGGACTGCGTATTACCCGAACTGTGAATTGCCATATAATGGACACATGTCTGAGTGGTTATAAAGCTTGCTTTGTAATCCCAAGGTTCGATCCCCATGTGCGATAACTTTAGCCAGTGTATTTTGCCGTATGCCACGGCTCCACTCAAGCCATGTGAGGAAAATTAAGAAGATGGAAACTTTGCGGAAGCCCGTTGGGTGGACTGTAATTACACGACTTTGGCTCTGTCACATAGTTTTCACGCTGAAAACATTGTGATTGCGTGTGAAGGGTACTAAATCATTGTGGTCTGCTCAGCCACCGTTTCTATAATTCTCTGACTATAATTCACACTTGCGTGAAACGAGAGATTCCATCATTGCTATATATCATAATAGACAGTCAAGCCTAAATGTTCGACATCACCTGTGGAGGAGTTTCTTTTGGATATAGTGTTCAGCTTAAAAACTGAACATTATATTCAAAAAAAAATCATCCACAGGTGATATCCGGCAGTTTTATTCAGACTTCACAGTCCGTATACAAAGAAGTCTGGGACTAATTTACAGTAGTTTCTCACAACAGGGTAATTACAGCCATGCCACATATACTGGTATTTATGGCAAAGATAGACCCATTTATAAATACATGAAATGTTATAAGTTATTGCATTGCATCAAGTTCTACTTTGAGCAGCCAACACTTCGTTTTCATGAATTTGTAAATAGTTCCATTACACGGTGTAAAATCATATCGATCACGACTATATGTTCATATATGGCTTGTATATTTCCTTACATGGCCAACTTGTTTTAGAAAGTACACCCATAGCATCAATTACTACAGAATACACTGACGCATAACCCAGTGCTTTGTCAAAAGACCTCAGTAAAGAGCAAGTTTTTGCCCATTGAGTAATCTCAAAAGTTGTTGTATTTCAAAAGATGGCAATACAGTCGGTATCAGTAGATATTTGCACGACAATATTTTATGCTCTTACATTTTCCAATAGTTTTGAAATATCCAGGATTTCTTAAAAATCATCCAGAATCATAATGAAGCTTATTCTATTTTCATAAAGAAAACGTTAATTTATTATGTTTTTATTTTTACAGGAAGGGAAAATAACTTTAAAATAGTACTTGGAGCGGAATCTCTTGACGTATCCTATGACATTGGTAGTATAATGCATTATCCATCGTAAGTTGAGATTGCTGGTAATCCATATTACGCACATAAAGTTATTTCTGTTCTTGAGTAGCAGTTTCTTTCACTACGTAAACCTGCTTGGATAACATAAATATTGGCTGCCGATTTAAACACTTGTTCAAAGTCAGTAGTAACGATGCTAAAACAACATCGAACGACGTTGTTCTAGCGTCTTCACTGCGAACTTTGAACAAGTGATTGATCTGATTCTGATAAGATTGATTTCTACTAACCGAAAAATTCGGAAAGTCAAGGGACGATATTCCAATGGAATAAATTGACGTCACATGCCATATGACGTCAATTTCTACCAACCAATGGAATTCAACCTCAATATACAGAACATATGAAATGCAGTTTATCTATATTCAAATTTCAACAATTGCTTCGTTCCTAGAAATAAAAAAAGTTGAAATTCGAAAAGTTTCAACTACATTTTTCAGCGAAGCAGGGTCGTGATTTTGGATGAAATAGTTTGGTACTACATGCATAATTTGGATGTTGAAACTTCGTAAGAAAAATTACAGATATTTATTTTTTACATGTTTTTTTTTTTTTTATAGGTGGGCTTTCACCAAATCTTATGATCCATTCCTTCCTACTATTGAAGTACTTGACTCTTCATACAACGGTCCAATTGGTGGAGTTGAGATGACCGAATCGGATATTAAACAATTAAATCTACTATACAAATGTCTATCGACTACAGAAGCAGTGCCAACAACGACCATTGAATCAACAACTACAGATTCACCAACAACGTTCACTGAATCAACTACTACCGAAGCTCTGACTACGACCACCGAATCACCAACGACAGAATATTCAACAACAACTATTAAATCAACGACTACCGAAGCTACAACAACGACCACCGAATCACCAACGACAGAATCTCCAACTACAACCATTAAATCAACAACTAAAGAAGCTACAACGACCACCGAATCACCAACGACAGAATCTCCAACTGCAACCATTAAATCAACAACTAAAGAAGCTACAACAACGACCACCGAATCACCAACGACAGAATCTCCAACTACAACTATTAAACCAACAACTAAAGAAGCTACAACAACAACTACCAAAACAACAACGACAAAAGCCCTACCGACTACAATAACCACGGAGTCTCCTACATCGGAAGCTTCAACAGCTACAACAACAACAGCCAGTCAATCAACAACTCATGGTAGCACTACGAAATCATCAACAACAAGAAGAACATCGACCGATGAAAGAGGTTCGACCAAAATTTATTAGGCGGAGGGAGGGATTGTCTAATTTTTATAGGTACTAAATAAACATGATAACAATGGTACCCTATTATCGCTATCTATCGCTATCTCCAGGGTTTGTGCATTTTTAGCGTGTATTTTAGCTTTTTAGCGAGTTGACTGTTTTATGCTATTGTTGACTTCTTAAAATTTAATAAGTGGGGGATTGGAATAAGAGGGGGGAATAAATATTTCTACAAATTAATAAGCGTTTGCTTATTTGATACTGCAGTGTACGACTCCATGTTTCACATAAAACTACCGCAGGATATAAAATTAAGATTAATAGAGAAATTGTGCATTGAGTAAGATTTATTTATTTCTTATTACGACGCATTTACAATATAATTTTTATATCCTATGCTTTCTCTTGTTCCCTATAGTATGCTTTGATTCGTCGTATTGGTGCACGAACTCTTTGAATTACCTCTGTGATGAAAATTATATATTCAAAGACAATTGTGGAAAGTTGTGCGGTTGCTGAATAATGTTAATGTATAAAAGAAGAAGAGCTGGTCTCCTAGCAGCAATCAGTGAATTTCCCCTGTATTTCAATTGTATATTGGTATTTATTGTATTTATTGTCCATGAAAAGAAAATTAATTTTAAGATCCGTACTGTTGTGCGTCAGAGGAAGTCGTCCAACAAACAGATATTCGGTTGGCGTGGATGATTTCTCATTGACATGTGCTTCTTTGCTCTTATGCACCAAGATTGTTTTTTTTGTTTTTTTGTTTTTTTCTTTTAAAGCTCTTTTTACACTATCAAACTATTCCTTATGTCTGTAAAGCATATTTTATTCTGCAATCATGACTTATGCCTTTAGTTTATTTGTATACATATTTTACTATATATATATAACATAATTGTAATTACATTTTATATTTAATAAATTCTCTAATAAGAAATAACAAAAAATAATTTCCTGCAACAATAGTTATTAGTACCAATTCTGCGTTGGCAAAAACTTGTTCAAAATCAACAGTAAAGACGCTAAAACAACCTTTTCAACAGAGAGCGCTATAATTCTGGTTTTTAATGTTGTTTTAGCGTCTTTACGGCGGACTTTGAACATGTTCTTAACAACTCGGGTTATTTGTTATTATTATTATTTTCATTTATATAACCTATCCCAAAATATAACTGCCAGATATCGACTGTGGAAGTGTTTTTTCGAGCATAATTTTCAGCTGGAAAACTGAAAACTATAAGTTATTTTCAGACCGGTGTTGCTAGAATGGCGTGTGACGTAAATTTCTACCAATTCAATGTCTGCTTTTGGCTTCCGCACGGTATTTTTTGTCTCGATGGAAGTCCCACCTAAGGGTACTTAAGTACTTTGCATGACCCAGTGGCGAAGAGTCATGTGAACATACATTTCTTGGTTTACTTATTCCAGATATTTGTGATGCTAAAGTATGTGAAAGAAATTAATTGTTTTTTCCCATTTGTTTTCTTCCTAGTTTTCTCAAGTCTAGTTACAAGGGTAATTTCTTAGTTACATCTATCTGGGTGAGAGATAGATCGTATCAAACTTATCCTAATAATCTATAAGTTATTCTTAAGCGATCCGAGTCCTTATATAATATAAATGAGCCTGAGGTAATTACCTTCTATTATGTCTAATGATCAAATTAGATTATTTGGAACTTCCCTAAAAATAATAATAAATGAACCAAGAACTATCGTCCTATAATAAGGAATTCTTTCGGTACCTGTATATTCTTTTTTTTCTGTAAAAAGTTATTTTCTATAAATAACTAGAAACCGCGGTCGGTTTAAAAAATCACACAAGCCATTTTCGTGATGACAAACAAAATATATAATGGAGGCCATGAAAATGCTGGCATCTGGTTTATTCTTTAAAAAGAAAAAATCGAGGGAACGACCTTAGGATAAAAGATAACTCTAAAATATTTTGTGTGGATTTATTTTTTCAAGTGGTGTTTCACACGCTTACTGCGTGTATCTATTTGTGCGCATCACGATGTTTTAAAAATAAAATTTCCGAAAAATCTCGACTGGATGGAGGTATTCTCTTTTAAGTTATTAAAGATTTTCAGCGGCTGAAAACCATGAACTTCCACGAATGTTGAAAAATAATCCACAAACATAATGAAGCTTATTCAATATTAATATGCCAACACCTGAGTTCTCAGACATCGTCGAATCAAAGTATTCATTTTGACTCAAAATCGCAGAATTTTTTTATGTAATTGAAATGATGAACTAGACGCATCGTATGCGTGAAAAATCTCGCTGGTATTGCGTTCCTTAGCACATCATTTGCAATCGGGTTAGTATGAGAGTCGTTAAGAGAGTCTCTCTGGAAGAGGCTAAGTGCTCTCTCCTTCGCGTTATTCAAGAGCCCAGAGGAGTTCTAGTGAATACTAAATATAAATAAACCCTTTGCGGTGGAGATTATTAGTCTTATTCTTTTGTGATAATAAGATGTTTATATGATCTTGTTTTAATTGTTTGTGTATTAAACATACAGAATATATTTTTTATCCAAAAAGTTGACTTTCATTTGATGAATGATTATTTTTTATGAGGACCAAAATTGTAAAAATATTAAAAAAATGAAATGTGTGATTTTATTTCCAGAATGAAATAAACTTGTGACAAAAACACGTGTATAAACGACTTTCTGGCAGTCTGGTACGACAAAAACATACACATACAAAAATCACGGCATTGATCATTGTAAGGCACTACGGTAAACCGGTAAATAATTACTGAATCTAGGAAATTGATAGATTTAATAATACTTCAAATAATCTGTCGTTCTGGGGACATTCTATGGTCTGTATTTAGACTGAACAGGCTATGCCCTGAGCCATTCCTGTCACACCGTAGAAAAGAGTTTTTTGAGTAAAGTAAAAACATTGTATATACTTATCTTTTCTACTATCTTGTCAAAATTTTAAAATATTTCTTACAAGTATAACCAAAATGGTTGCCATTCCCAGTTCGATTGATTATCGGTTGGAGCGCTATTGTTTTGATTGGTAATCGTATAAGGTTTGTCTACACACGTAAAGCTAGCTTGACAACCAAGATATAGATTACAAGTCTTCTAACAGCATGTTTTCAACAAGAACTCGTCAATCACACACATCCATAGCTATGCTGGCCACAAGCTTTTTCTCAGAAAAAATAACAAGAAAAGCTCAATTTTTAATTTGACAGACCACCGTAAATAGAATGGTCTTACTTTCTGTAATTAAAAACACACAAATAATCAAATAAAATTTAGGCAAAAACGGCCATGGAGTGTTTATCTTTTAAGTAGCTACCCCATGCAGTACCACATAAAATAATGATAGATGATGATTTGTTAGAAAATGCAAAACTTATTACATTCATATCATTTAAATGATAATTTATATTTTTTATAATAAATCAAACATTTTTTAATATCATTGTAGAAGGGTCTTAGGAACAAAAGATATACACGTTTTCTTATATAAAAAACTTGAGTGAGAATTTGAGTGAAAATTGGAGTTTCTAATTTTTTACCAACGTTTGGCAACTCAAGTTTCTTATTTATTTCTTAAATTATCAAAGTTAAAACTGTATGTAATGCTAACAAACAAAATCTCAACAAAAGATACAATATGAAAAAGTTCGTTTAACGTATTCTGTTTTTGTGACAACTAAAGAACAGTTTTTGATCCAAATAAGAGACCTAGCTACATCTGTTTAGAGGTTAAAATCTCGAAAAAATATATAGTTGTTTCTATCCGTATGCAAATTTCAGTTCTGTGTTTCTTGATTTTTGACCTTATATTATGTAAAATTATATAAAAAACCGTGTACATGTTACTCAGTAAATGGCGGTACATTATCGGATCACTGCTGATTACGTATAGTGTTGATAGATAGACCTCAAATCTTGACTGGAAACCACTTCCTAGGATTGAAAAGCCATTGTGACAAATATAATTGTTACTTTGTATCATTTCACTTTCTCTTTAATGTTTTTCAATTTTTTTACACTCGCATCCATGGTATGCTTATTATCTGAAATTTTGAAAGTGTTACCATGAAAACTAAAAGTTTTATTCGCAAAAGTGTATTTTTTGCAAAAACTGATGTCCACAATTCCTGAAAAGTATCAATGGAATTTTGAACTTTTTACCTAGCTTAAGTGTTTTTCCCATTCTAATGTCTATTTTTATAGACCAGGTTAAATCAAGTGCTGAAAAAATGTCAAAACTTACTAGATTGAAAATAATTTACTGATCAGATAATTGTTTTGGGTCAAGGTGATGTTGTGTATCATTGGGATTTGATCGAAGAGGAGATATTAGTAAGGTCTTTTGTTAATCATTCATACCAAGGGCAGGTTTTTAAAAGTATTCCCTGTGATGATTTAACAAACTAGCTACTATCTAACTATCTAACACAGTCCCTGCACCCTGACATTCGACATTCAACTTCCAATACTTGACATTCAGATATTTTGTACTTACCCTAAATGATCAATGGCCAATGGCCAATGTCGAATAAACGCCCCCCACCCCCCAAAAAATTAATAAATCTAAATCATTTTATAAACGCCCCCCTCCGAAATTTTTGTTTTTAATAAACGGCCCCCTAAATACATCTCCTTTTATTTTAATTTCGTCAACTCGGGACCGAGTATCGGCTAAAAAGGAATTTTTTCAAAAGTGGACACTTAGAAAATTTTCGAAAATTTACGTTTCTTGAATTCAGTCATATTTGTACTTAGACAATTTCGACCACATAAAATGATTTTTTCGTGGTTTTCTCATGATTTTTGTTGAATCAGATTTTTTTTTTTTTTTTTTACTGTTTATAAAGATTTGGCCAAAATTATATTTGAACTTAAAAAATATTTTAAAAAAATATATTTTCTATGAGACTTTGACCATGAATCTTTTTCGATCGACATTTTGTATGTTGGGGAAGCTTCTTCCTCAGTTTTTTCAGATGATAAGTGATATTCTGTATAAGAAATAACATAAGAATTGAAGTCTCTATTTCGATTTTTGGGAAGCTTCCTTCTTCAATTTTGAAATAAATATTAATGTGTATTTTAATGTGTATTCACTTTAGGGCCATTTAATTACCATCATGAGTAAAATGTTTTATAACATTAATTACTCACAATTCCAATTAGAAATATAATGGCAATACGCAATTCAACGGAGAAAGAATTTTGTAATAAAATAATAAATTGTTCTAATGAATATGTAATCTTCTATTTCATTATTCTTTATTTATTTTTAATTCTGATTTTAGTAACAGATGATGACAACCACCTTTACTTTATAAAATATTTTATTAAGTGTTAACTTAATAAATTAAGTATAATTACATTTAAAGGGAATCTAGGGTGTCAAGCTGAAATGGAATCATTTAAAGATATATGAATACTGAATAGGAATTGAGACTTCAGATTAATCAAAACGGATGTAATGTTGACTGGGGTCGATTTTTATTTTTCAGCGTCAGAGCGAACGTCCTGCCTTCGGCAGCCATTTAGTTTGTGAATCAAAACATTGACAAAGTCGATATACCAAAGTCAACATAGTTGTGACGTAGATGATGTGCAAATTAATGCAGATTGGCTGGGGAAAGATATATATTCATTGAAAGAAGCTTTCCAAAAATGTGAAACTACAAACTGATGTTGTTATTGCATTAACGATGTCATTTTCAAAGGGTAGAAAATTTACAGCGGCACTATCTTGCCATTATAAGCTATAATTTCGTTCAATTCCGAGTTGCGGAAAAATACGTTAAGTCAAAGAAAGTGATATTCCAACAAAATTATACTTTGACTTTAATGATCTGGAAGGGAGTTTATTCCACTTCCAAGTCCTGGCCGCGCCTAGACGGGATATACCGGAATACTACTGGATCAACCGGATAATGCTGTTCTCGCTTGTAATGTCATTCACATCTTCCAAACCAGTTCGAGCTAAATTAAGTAAAGACCGAAAGAACTGTTCTTTTTCTGCCACAATATTTCCGTAGGATCACTATTTTCTATACCACCGTAAAAATCTAGACCACTTTTGTTTTGAGTATTCCAGTTGTTACGTCACTTGCATAATTACGCATCTTAATTTTTTTGCCCAGACTTCAAACCGCGCGAAACATTCAACTGAAAATGGCGGACGAGAAGCTGCTCGATCGTTGAAACTTTTGGCGGTGATAACTCTTGCGAGATATGTTTGGTAGAAACGAATACTGTTTTCGTATATCATTTCTTATAACCATTCTTTCGTAAGTTTTTCACCCTAGATTCCCTTTAAAACGTGAAGTTAGAAGAAGTTGACTAATCAACTAGTCCCTAACCAATGTCTGCAACACAAACCATGAAATCAAGAAAGTACCATTGCTGTCATGATTATTTGGTAATCTTGATCATGATTTTCATTGAAGAGACAAGACATATGTGTTCGGAATAGAAAAAGTTTGAATTATGCTTTATTCGAATTACAAAAATTTAACTGACAATACAATTCACGTGTATCAAACTCTATTTTCTCGCGCATGCTCTTTACGCCTGCTCTCTACGCATGTTCTTTTAAAGTTCGGGCATCTCCTTTGCGCATCTTCTTTTATATACAATTTATTGATATATATAAAAATTAGGATTTGCAGCGAATTTTCAGTGAACAAATGATTTTCATTATATAGATAGTATAATGAAGATTTATATTCGGGTAATTTATATAAGAATATCCTGATTTTTATATATGAAACTATAATTTATAAGAAATCCTGATTTATATATATATATGAAAATGTAATTTCTATATTACTAATCTTAATAAATATATTATAGTTTGGTTCACTATAACGGGGGATAGTTATAGTCAAAGTTTGAGTGACTAACACGCTATATGTAATCATCCTCATATCAATTCCTATAAAATGGAAGAGGGTGGATTTAGACAGGTGCTTCTAAGGCTCGTGGTATTATTACAAATACTAATGCGAGGAGTCAAACTTTTTCATATCTAGAGAAAATATCAATAAACGGTCAGTAATTAGTTAGTAACGTATAAACCAATGAAATCGCAAGTACATTAAGGATTTTTTTTTATTTCGCGCTGAAATTTGATGAGTTAAACAACATACAGCACAATCTTGATATAATGGCGGATATCCACTAAGCGAATCCGTTCACACGAATTTTAAATGAAGCCATTACATTGGTTGAAAGTGACGTACCCTGTCCGGTGACGTCGCTTAACCATAATGGCTTCCTTTAGAATTCGTGCGAACGAATTCATCTCTCTTGTTTCAAACAAAAATAATTTCTTACCGCGTGTTCATGCAACGCACATCTCATAGACGCCAGGTTGAAGACAGAGTGATTAAAATCAAATATTGGAAATATGGATTGAAAATATAGATGAATAATTTACAAACTTATTTATTGTTGTTTATAATATATTCATTACCTGTATATAAATCTACTGTACATGAAATCATGATAAAATAATTGTTTTATATATACTATTTGATTTCTCATAGGCTTAACCCAACTAAATAAACTCCCCCGGTTAAATTATGTATGTTCTTAGCTAAAAGACACAATGATTTTTATCTCTAAAAGTTTTTGTTTTCTTCTTCTTATTTTCTAGTACCTAGTAGATCGTGATATTGTGAAATGTATTAATAGGGCACTCGTCACCAATTTTATTTGTTTGTTGTCATAGAACGAGAAGGGAAATGTAGCCACTTGGAAATACAGTATGGGTACAGTACAGTACGGACCCGGTAACTCGAACCTCGAAGGGACCAAGCAAAGCGGTTCGAGTTAACGAATGCTCGACTTTAGCAAAGCTCTTGGTAAGTATTTTTTGGGGGAAATAAACTAGTTCGAGTTAAAGCGATTTATTTATGTATTGAAACAGAAACTCTATGATGAAAGGAAAATATTAATCTGATTCAGATAGTTGTTAATTTTCTCCTCTCCTCTCATAAAAAAATTTCGAGTGATCCGGAGAAAATGGCAGAGTGAAAATACAAATATGGTTCGAGATAACGAATGCTCAAGTTATTTCGAGTTAATGAGTTTTTTATAAGAAAGTATTAAGGAAATTCAATGCGAATAGAAAAACGGTTTGAGATAATAAAATTTCGAGTTGTCCGGTGTTCGAGTTACCGGGATAATATTGTACATTTTAATCCACATAAACAGTCACGCCTGCGTCCAATCTTTGTTGCGAATCTTATATACATTGGAGTTTTTTTAGCAATGTAAATAACTGAAAAGACAAGAAAAACCTCAGCCAGAAGCCAGTATCTCCTATCTTTCTTCTCGATTTTTGTGACAAAAGAAATTTCGTTCTTTAAAAACATTACCGAGGTATTCACCACCACCAACTTCAACTGTTTCGACATTTTAAAGTATTCTTTACACTTACAGCACGCAGTTACCAAAAACTTCCAACACGATCAGCAAAACGATAACGAACGACCGCCATTTTGTAAACACTGTGTAAGAAATAGAATGTTCGAAAAAGTACTGACCAAAATAGCGTGCGTTTTATTTATACTATACAATAAATATTCACGTATTTATTATGTTCGGCATTCTATTTGTTTGACAAGTTGTTTATTTCATTCATATCTAAAACCATAGACCTATTAAGAGTCTTAATAGGTCTATGCTAAAACCCGATGGAGATGGAGATGGAGGCCTAAAGATTTCTCTCTCCTCCATTACGTCAACTCAGCTTTTACGAAGTTTTTTTTATTTTCGTTCATAAGACTGTGTGGCTAACTACATGCAGAACAAACTACAAAGTTCTGTTCGTTTACATCATTTGCGCGTTTCTTTAGTATATATTCGGTCTGCTTTATATTGCGACCATGTTAGATTAAATATGTGACTTATTGATCGGCTTTGCTTCGAATGTAAACAAACACGGGTCATAGGGGGAGAGTGCTCCTAAGTACCTCATCGATCCTCTGTTCCCCTCTTTCGACTTGAGACACTGTAATTCTGTTGAGTAAATCGCGAAATAAAACAGATAATCCCTGTGAAGAAGGGAATATTGAACAAATAATCGCTGTGAAGGAGGGATTATTGAACAAAGCTTCAGGCTACAGACCCCGAATATATCCTCAATAATCTCTTCCTGAATAGTGCCATGCAAAATATTGCATGTTCTTGTAAATTGAGTAAACACTCGTTCCTAGGGTTCCCTGCCTTTACAGGAAAGACCTCCAAATGAGATTGAGCGAGTGAAAAGGCCTTTCTTGAGAAAAAAAAACAGAAGCTTATATTTTTTAATGTCTTGACTGGAACCGATTAATTTGTATACACATCCAACACCAAGCCAGTAAGCAAAAACTTGTTCATAGTTCGCAGTCCAATCTTTAACGTTTTTCTAGAGTCTTTACTGCGGACTTTGCACAAGCCTTCGCTCACTGGGAAGGGGTTAATAGGGAGGTATTCCACAGGTAGGACTTTATCATACACGGTAATATACAGTCCATATGGAAACGTGCTATATATTATAGTATATATATACATAATATACTTGGTATTGGTTTCCACACTAACGGATGGACTTCAAAACCAACGATGTTTCAATATTCTGAGTTTTCTCATCAACATTTGACTCTGAGTTCATAGAGTGTAGAGATCATTTGAAAAATGATGTTGTTACTCCTTCAGTAGATTCATCTGTTGTTGTGTACTTCCCCACGGAGTTTTTCCCTGATAATAAATTATCTTCACTTGTAGATAACTGCTCCCTTTTATGTTTTATTGCACTCACAATAACGTATGTTGCCATGACAAATAACAGTAATGAAACAATAGCCAGTGGTATAATAAATTTAATTGGTTGGTCCGTGTTACTCGCTTTTTTCGGTGCTGTTGTTCTTGAAGACAGTTGTATTTGACAATTTGTTTGTGTCAACGTTCGAACTTCGTGTAGCTGCTTTTTGGTTGAATTTGGAAATTTTGAACAAATTGCAGACGATACCGCCAGTATTTTATTTAATGCTAAATATAATATTAATGGAGATACACATTTTTTTATAGATAACTTTCTTGCCAATATGTTGGAACTCAAGATCTTATACTTTTCTTAAATCAAGTCATCGAAGTATTGTCAAATAATGAAACGTCTCTTTATAGTGATTTTTGAATACTGTATGTACAGCTAAAAAAAAATGAAATAAAACGATTCGTTTAACGTTTTCTGTTTCTGTGAGAATTGCTTTTATCCAAATGAGTAAAATCCCCGAGACTTGATTACCTGTGCTTTAGAGGTTAAAATCTCGAAAAAGAGAGACAGTTATCTTATTGTTTGCAAATTTCAGTCAAGTGCTTCTTATTGTTTCGACCTATATGTACATGGAGAAAGGGAACTTCAGGAAAAATATGAAATGTTCAAGAAGGCAAGAAGCTCCCCAAAGTTGGATTAGGAATCGAAGCTGTAAACCGAGAAAATTGTTTTTAGAATTCTTTACTAATCTATTAAGAAACATGTGGTGCGGGTGGAGGATGATATGAATAGAAGTTGCATGAAAATAAAAGGTCTTACCATGAGTATCAACATTGTAATTAATAAAGAGTAAGAATGATCACTTACATGGTTTACCAGGACACCCAAGCCATATAAAATTCACCCCTGTTAGAGAAATAAGTTATCAAGTTAATCGCAATAAAACCATGTAATTGCAATGTCTTTTTTGCATTGAAAAAGCAGCGCATGCCCATTGAGAATGCACCTTTGTTTAACTATTTTAAACAAACAATAGAATATTTTACAATTAACACTAGCCTAACAGTCATAAGTCATAACAGTCACAAAAGAGAAATGACCATTTATTTTTATATGCATGCACACATCATCGGATCAACGTCTAAATGACGTCTCGACTTGGTTTCGGCGTTGATCCGACGTCGTGGGACACTGGGCTGTATTCAATCTCAAAATTATTAATGTAAATTTGAGTTAGATCATATTTTGTGTATCCCTTAATGAGTCAGTTTTGTTCCTTATAATTTACATAAATTTTGTGGTTTCAGCTGATGATAAAAAGTACTTTCTATTTGTCACAGGGTGCACGACGAATTTCGGTGTCAAAAAAACAAAAAATTCAAGAAAAATGAAAATGCAGAGTGCTATCTCGTACTCAGGTTTTCTTGACTTTTTTTGAAAAACGGAAAGCGCTTTCCGTTTTTGAAAAAAATCAAGAAGCCTTGGGTACGAGGTTGTGCAGGGTGATATTATGTCAACGAGCTTGTAATGGATTGGTTATTCGATACAAAGAAACCAATCCATTGCAAGATCTTTGACTCAGTACTCTTCAAGTGTCGTAATAATGACCGGGTATAGAGAAAATATTAACGAGTGAGAACTTACGATCAACTATTGCATCCAAAATTTTATTTTGACACGAGCCTGAAAAAAAAAAGCAATTCGTCTTCTTTAAATTATTAAAAAGATTGTGAATGGCGCGCAATAAATGTTTCGACGCGCGATAAAACATATTTTCTTACGATTTGGAACGTTTTCACTAGACATAAGAAATTGTAAGAATTATAAGATTTTCTTACGATTTTTTACGACTCAGTGAAATCCAGGCCTAAATCTCTTTAATAAGTAGATATGCCCACCCAACGTCACGTGGTTGTGACGTCAATTTCTACCAATTGAATGACGTTTTTTGGCTTTCGCAGCGAATTTTCCCTAGCGGAAATCAACCACTAGCAAGGTAAACAATCAACGTACTCACTCGGTGCCGTGATAACCATTTTGCTGTATTTGACGGTTGGAAATGACGTCATTTCAATGAAATACTTTTCGTTAGGTCTTGCAGGAACGAATGTACTGTACGAATCATTCTAAATGAAAATCATCGCATTTAACCCTATTAGGCCCTCCCCCTCCCCCTTTCATACTTTTTTTGTAACTTTTGGATGAATGACTTATATGACTAGAAATTGTAGAACTTTTCGTGCGTTTTATCTCGGATCATTTTTAAATATTTTCAATTTTTTTTTCTCTTGTTTTTGCTGGAGTGGAAGTATTTTTCACCTAAAGTTTTTTTTTTGCACCACCTGTTTTGCGATGACGGAATTAAGAAGAAATTTACGCTAAAATGTTAATTATGTGTTGTCCTAACTTTGGAAGCCCTAAAAAGCCTAGGCCTAGCTGATAGGGTTAAGTGATGTCCATTTCTACCAATGGAATGTCTTCTTTTGGCTTTCGCATGAAATCTTACGCCTATAGTGAAAACCAACTTTTGAGAAGATAATTTAAATAAATAACATCATGTAGTAATCATTGGAACCTTTTTTTTTCGTATGAGCACATCAGTATCATTCCATATATAGATTTAACTAATGGCTATAGACCAAGTGACCTACGATAGCCTGTTACGTAAATACTTACCTTTGTGATAAAATTTGTGTAAATAATCTTTGAATAAGATGCACTCTTAATTTGGAGAAGAAAACCCCAACATTCTAGAAAGTGATAAAACTCTATGAAATCACACACATACAAAAAATAAATAAATAAACAAATAAACAAACAAACAAACAAACAAACAAACAAACAAACAAACAAACAAACAAACAAACAAACAAACAAACAAACAAACAAATACCGTATAACTCCGAATATAAGCGCAGGGCTTATATAAGTTCTTAAGCATTTTTGGTGCAGGCTTATATACGGAGGCCTTATATACGGACTTTATACATGGACTAAATTTTGTGTAAAAGTTTTAAGGAAAACAAAACTCGCAAAAGAATACCATATCTACAAATATAACAAAAGCACCAGAATTACTTGGGTAATGAGAGGAGGCAAACAAATGTCTTGTATACTGGAACGAAAAGTACAGAAACACTTTGTTTGTCCGGCGTATAATGTTGGATTTCCATTTGTATATCAACAGGAACGGGAAAAGAAAACAGTAAATAGCCAAATCTGATTGGCTGAAACTTTTCTTTTCGTTCACGTTTCGTTTTCCCACAAAGTTGAACTGAATTCAACTTTTTCCTGTGTCTCATGACGAGGGAACATGAAGGAAAGAACAAAAGAATAATTTCCTAAACAACCAGTCCATTTTGTTTATTATTTCCTTCCCCGTCCCCGATGTAAGCAGGACAAGTGGAAATGCACCTTAGGTCTATAAGCTTAAAATAAGAGGCTTATACATGGAACGATTTGTGTGCCAGCGTTTTGGTGGGCTTATATGCTGAAGGATTATTTCCGGAGTTTTACACTACATATTGATATAAAAAGTAATATTTGGGTCATAGCTCGTTCCCATGGCCATTTCTTACTTTCTGGTATATCAGAAAGAGATAAATGGCCCTGGGAACGAGGTTGATAATAAATATGTTATTGCAATATAACTTCCTCCGCCGGCTCTTGATGAGATCAATAGATCTGGAATTTAAGATCGCGTTATAAATTTTTTTTCGGGTATTTTTCAAATGCTGATTTGGAGAATACAAAGAGATTAGGGAATCACAACGACTAGATCCAGGCTCCACAACACACTTATTGGTCTAATCTTAGGGTATATATCATTAGCTAAGAGTCACATTTAAAATAAGGCTGACAAGATTCCTTTTTTTACTTGTTGATATGTTTACTACAATCCCTCACGTAAATATTTGAGACAAGGTGAATTTTGTGCAAAAATTCAGAATTTCAAATTAGGCAAAA
>JAULBZ010001788.1:0-20707 GCA_032360805.1 Neoturris breviconis
AGGACTTTCCAGGATTTTCCAGGACAAATTTCATTTTCCAGGATTTTCCAGGATTTTCCAGGACGCTGGCAACCCTGAAATTTCAAGACGGTACCATGCCTTCCCATGCCAACTTGGCTGAAAATACTCTGAAAAAATCTCTCCTCCACAGTGATGACCGGCTGTTATTTCGAGCCCTGCAGATCCGTATAGTTCCTTATCCATGCATTAAACACACACAGTTCAGATACAAAGCTATATATACAGAGCTGTGTATTTTTAATTTTTTTTCTTAAATTGATCATGTGACTTTATAGTACAGGTAGGTTTTGTAGTGTTTTGTAAGAGCATAAACATTGTGGAGGAGGAATATTTTAGCATAGCTTCAGCCTAAAATAATAAGCACTCCTCCACAATGCTTTTTTTAAGTACTACTTATGTTTGAAACAATTGTGGTCAGTGAGTATTCAAGAAAATAAATAAAAACTTTCCAGATGTAGAATGTTTGTAACATATAAATAATACATATTATATGAAATGTGAAAATACATCGAAAAATATACATTCCATGTTATGCTAGCAATACTATTACTTTGTCACACTTTCCAGTGAGTAAAAACTTGCTCATAGTCTACAGTAAAAGATGCTATCAAACAACATCAAACAACGTTGCTCAAGCATCTTTACTACAGACTTTGAACAAGTTATTCCCCACTGGGTTGAATATACAGTGCTTGAAATAAAAACATAATTAAGGTTGTTTGGGTTCCGCGGAAAATCTTCTGAAGTGGAAAATGGCCTTTATTGTGGAGCAGTTGTTTGTATATTTTAGCTTGTTTAGTTCAGTCTATACATATTTGTTAGTATTCGTTGAAACAATAGTGTAAATGTGAACCTTGAAAATTTGTATTTTTGGGATTTTCAAAACCTGAGAATATGATGTTTGTGCATAGGCCGATATAACGGATCCAGGTCTATAAATGAAAGCTACATGCCTTAAGCTGGGTTTCCACTCAACATTTCGCCAGCCGTCGGTAAAGTTTTTTCACTGAGTGATGTAATATTTCTTGCTCGCTAAGGCATCACAGCAGAAAATTCCTTCGCCATATTTGTTGTTTACTCTTTTGAAACTTACTGCCTGAAACTTAGAAGCAAAGTGGAACTTAGAACTTCGCTCAGCAAAACCTTTTGCCGACAGCAGGTGAAACATTAATTGGAAAGCCAGCTTTATAGCAACACAATAGAACCACTCCATCACAATGACATTTCTATAGAAATATATATAAAGCTTCAAAGCCGAAAAATATATTCAAAAACAGTCAAATATACAGGCCTGAATAATATTATGTCGATCATCTATTCATATGATAGAGATTAATTTTTATAGCTAAAGGCGCCTCGTCTAGGCAAACTCGTTCATGCAAATTCTAAATGAAACCATTACATTGGTTAAGTGACGTCAACCAATGTAATGACTTCATTAAGAATTTGTGCAAACGAATTCGCCTAGTAGAAATCCACCTTTATTAACATCCTGGTTTATTTAGATTATTTCAATCAAATGTAGAGTTTCACATATGCCCTCCTCCACAGTGCTTATTTTTTCTGTAGTTATTTGGGATTTCAAATTGTGAGGATGATTAATGGCGATGCAATGCATTAAATAAGAGCATATAATCGCTGTGTAGGGATATTTGAGCATACCTTCAGGCTAAGCCAGCTTTTTTGGCTAAAACAAAAGCCTAAGCTATACTCAAAAATCACTCCTCCACGGTAGTGATTATTTATTCTTAATTCAAGTACTGGAGACATAAATGTCTCCATATATATGGTGAGCGTACGTAAATTACAATGGTCAAAATAAGAGCAAATAGTCACTGTGGAGGAGGGTTTTTTGAGCATAGCTTCCTCCAGTGATTATTCACTCTTATTTTGATCACTGAGTCAGTAATGTTTTTGTTATTAAAACTTCTGTCTCTTATTAAATATAAATGTAATGTCCTATATATACAAATGTACAATACAAGTACATAATGAAATCTAAAAATTATATAGCTGTTATTTTGTCAATGAGAACAGCCTTACTAGAGTCTGATATATCAATATCATCATTGTGATTCTTTATTGAACCGTTCTTACTACTCGTACCATTTGTAACACCATACTTTTCATGCAACCGAAAACCATTCGTTCTGCAAAATACTAAAATAGAATGGGATTAGGAATTTACATAGATTCTTTGATCCAGCAGTTATATTCAGGCTTGATATACACATTGCAGGCCTTAAAATATACTGCCATACATCACCTGTGGGGGAGTGCTTTTTGAGTATACGTTTCAGCCGGACAGTTGAAAATTATATTCCAAAAGCACTCCTCTACAGGTGAATTCCGGCCGTTCTAGTCAGACTTAAATATTCAAATTACATTGATTGTATCCTAGAAGTCAGTTTTAGTCTAGCACTGACGACAAACAAATGAGAGGAGAAGCAAGCATGTGGGAATTCCACAGTAGAATGAAATTAGTACAGACAAATAGATTAAATTAGATAATATGACTCAAAATAAGCATTTTAGTATCTGTGATAAAGGGTTGACGCATTTGCAGTTGATTACATTTGCAATTTCTTTAACACATGACTCTCCTCCACAGATATGACTTTGACTTTTCAGTGGTGGAAATAACAGCAAATAATCACCGTGGAGGAGTGATTTTTGAGCATAGCTCCAGGCTACAAAGCCTGAAGGCTCAAAACTCTCTCCCCTTCAGTGATTATGCAGTCCTACTTCAACCGACAACTTTAAATTGATTACTATAATGTGTTAAAACAAACTTGAAAACAACTGTCACACATCACCTAAGTAGGACTGAGCTCAAAACTATATCAAAAGCTCTCCACCATAGGTGATGTCTGGTAATTATTTTCAGACTTGCAAGTAGAACGTACTTGTGAGTAAAACAGGTAGTATAACCATGCCATGTATCAAACCAAGTAATATTATTGTAATCATCATTTTAAAGAACAAAATGAATAATTTGCTGGAACTCAATGATAAAACAAGAACGCCAGCTAACGTACTCAAACCTGGAAACAAAGATTATATAACTTAAAGTTAAAAATTAGAAGTAAGTGTCAAGCATCAAAATAACATCACATGTGGAGGAGTGTTTTAGAATAAGCTGAAAGCTGTAATCAAAGAGCGCTCCTCCCTAGGTGATTCCCAACAGATATTTGGTGGTTTGAGTACCATCTCAAAGTTATGTGCCAACAGCAACCTTTTTGGTAGAATTAAAGAAATTGTTTTAAGCCTGAAAATAACTACCGGACATCACCTGTGGAGGAGTATTTTTGGAGTATAGTGTTCAGCTTAAAAGCTGAACACTGTAATCAAAAAACACTTCTCCACAGGTGACGTCCAGCAATTCTATTCAGGCTCATGTTTTGGCACTCTTCTCTGTATGAGATGGTCTCTAATGAAGAAATCAATCACAACATTCAAATTAAGGGCAAATAATCACTGTGGAAGTGTGATTTTTGAGCATAGTTTCAGGCTATCAAGTCTGAAGCTATGTTTAAAAATCCCTCATACAAAGCGATTATTACTCTTAGGGGAGCATTCCATAATACTCAACTTGCCACGCTGATCGGCAATATGACGGAACTAGGTGGGTGGGTGGGTCAGTAGGATTTCTAATAAGCATGTCAGTTTAACATTCTTGTTATTGCGACCATGCTTAAGATTCAGGCAGGCCCTTCATGTCAACACGATTATAGTGAGTGTAGCTATATATATATAGCAACATATAGTGGATCATTATTTATATATATAGCAACATGAATATAGTGGATTATATAGACCCAACTTGAATGAGAAAAATCTGTGGCCTGCAGATTATTAGCAGTATCACGCCGATGTAGAACATATTTTTGTTTGCAAATTTTTTAATTTAACTGAAATGGCAGAATGCATATCGATGACAAAAAATGATGCGAAACAAAACAATTTAGGTCTGTGGTTATGCTGTCATGTTTCATAGTGCCACAACTTTCAACTATACAACTATATTTCCGATAGTGAGTGGGTGGGTGATTCAATCGTCTTATCAGCTAATTGCCAATAAGCATGGGTACGGAATGCTCCCCATATTTCAACCACTGAATCAATTCTGAAGTAATTCATTAAAGACACAAGAAAGCTGATCTGAAAGGAGCATTCTACTGTGTTTGTTCGCATCTGATTTAAGAAAACCAAATCTGATATACCAAAAACTTGTTCAAAGTAAGCAGTAATAACGTCGTTTGACGTTGTTCTAGGGTCCTTACTGCAGACTTTGAACAAGTTTTTGGCCACTGGGATTTAAGATGAGAATTTTGTTTCACATGCTCACTAGTTTAAACAAAACAAAAATTTCAGTGGGATATATATACAGATTTTTTATGTCTGAAAATTAATCTGTTCAAAATGTGGCACAGTCTGAAAATATTTGCTGCCAAAATATTTGGCTTTCAGAATAATATAGCTTGAAACACTTTTCTTTATCACTGAGTTCACTTAAATTCTTTATCTTTATCTCTCACAAGCATTTCTTAACCTCTTAAAAGGTTACACACCTAATGCTTCATCAAGGAATGCTCTATGTATCATGTACAATTATTTGCCTTTAATATCTAAATTGACTGTCTGAATTTTTGTCAATGACTATAAATTCCCGGAATTATTTCTGCCGAAATTTTCAGAAAATGTCCAAAATCAATTATGCCAAAGTTTTTCCACTGAAATTATATCCTCCATAATTTATGCTTTATAATAATTGAAATTACAACAGCAGAAACACAGTTTTGAGGGCATTTTCATATGCACTTTTTCTTGTTGTATGAATAAAAATAATAAAATAGGTCGCATATAATTCACTGCGAGAGAGTTTCCTTTAATGGGAGAATATTTTACAGGAAGAAAAGGTGTGTAAACAACTAAGTAAAAAATCATGATGCATCTTACCTCCTTTCAATACACTTAGTCCCATTATGCTCATTGCATCAATGATACGTTTCTCTGGTGAAGTCTCAGACGATATTAAAAATGCATGGGCAATATGGCAGCTATAATCAACCGTAAAACCAATCGCCATAACCATAACAATCATTGTTATTGAATCCAATGACAATCCCCAAAAACACATCACTCCAAGCAGTTCAATGATAATACAAAGAAAACTGACTAGCAACAGAATTGATATGATTGGATTTATTACGTAAGGCAATGTGATTATTAATATTACCCCACAACATATTGCAACATTAGTTAATGTACTTTGCACAATTACTGACAGCTGAGAACTGTATATATATGAAAATGTTACTGCATAAAATGAAAGTTTTGTTTTTCTTTTTAAATTCCTTCGCAAAGATAACATTGCATCTTTTCGATATACCCAACTTAGGCTGTCTTTTGTAAAAACATGGATTCTTGATGCTACGATTTTACCATCTTTACCAAAGATAATATCACCCTTATAGTCCTGGTATGACGACAAAAATGTATCTAGACTAGTGTAAAAGTCCATGGAAATATTGTATAACTGTTTCCATTTAATAAACGTGGTATACCAGTTCATAGTTTTATCTCTAAAGTATTTGTTATCGTTTGATATTTGATCTAATTTGAAGAACTCTCTTTGTATATCTATACTAGCATAGTCAACAGGTTTGTCTAACACAATATCGATAGGAAACTTCCCAAGTGGAAAGTTCTCTTCCATCGTAATTATCCATTTTACATGTTCAGTTTCACTATTACCAACTATTTTAAAGTCGAACGAAACATCAGTCTTTGATGTACCATAGGTTCCAACAGCAAGCATAGTCAATGCAACGAGAACAACAACAACTTTTACAGCAGGTTTCATTAAAATGTTACCATACTTCCTGATAAGCTAAAAATATATTAACATAGATATTAATGCTCAAAATAATAATAATCACTATGCCAAAAAAACACTACTCCACAGGTAAGGGGGTAGCAAATTCCCAAAATCTGGTGTTAGGGAGAGGGGGGTCAAATTTGTTTTTTTGATTTTTAGAGAGGAACCTATATAAGGGGTGGGGTAACTTTTCTCAGGGGTAGGGGGTTAAATAAAGAAAAATAAATGACACTTTAACTAAATTTTTATGACTTTTAATTGCTATGCATATATTTTCAAATTAAATTTTTATAATGTATAAATTGCAAGTTGTGATCATACTAGTTTTTTAGTATGTAGTGTACACCCACTTATTGTTATGACTCTTTGTTTTCTTTTGTTTAAAATTCCTGTTGCAATTACTAGAACTGCTATAAAACCTCTAGTCATGTAGTAATGTGTACTAAGGCAAAGCAAAAACCACTTCATTAAAAATTCTAAATTTTTTTAACCTCATGAATTTCAGAGGGAGGGCATACAATTTTTATTTCTAGGGGAAGGGCAGGGTACCCAAAACTGGGAGTTGGAAAAAAATTAAGAAAGTAGGGGAGGACTTTTTTTAGGGAGTATTAGCACCCCTTGCCCCACTATGGATTGAATAACACCTTTTCTTATGATAAATTTATTCAACCAAATACATTGGTATTCTAACAAAGATTCATACCTTTTCTGAAAAACTATCTGCCGGTGCAGTTAGTAGTTTTTCTGAGTGTATTAAATCTTTTTTCTCATCTTTTGAACTGGACATCCAAGGGAAACAGTCAAATCTGTTATTTTCAACTCTTTTCATATCATATGATAACAAAGCCAAGAATAATGTCATAATCATGCAATATGCAAAGAACAATGATAGAAATGCGTAAACACAAAATATACGGACCGCTGGAAACACGCACACAGTTCCAATAACAAATGCTACCAAATCAGTAAGAGTTGTCATTGTTACGGTAAATCCAACATTTTTCATAGCTTCACCTAAACGAGCAGCACCTTTAATGTGTTGAGAAATGCGATCCACTTGATATACGATAATAAACATATCATCTATACCAATTCCTAGTACCAAAAACGGTAAAACACCAACAAAGCCAACATATGGTCTCCCAGCCAGTAACGCAAGACCAAAACCAGCACCAATACCAAAGGTAATACAAAATATACCACATAAACTCAAAAGGAAATGCCCCTTTACTTTACTGCCTAACCTAGTCATGGCAATTGCACAAAACAATACCATAGATGCAACGGATGCATTAATGAGCAGCATATTGTCTTTTGTATTCCGTTCGATGCTGTCATCAACGCTTCGTACTGCATTAAATATAAGATCCATTCCATCTTTCGCTAACAAAGGTCTCATTTTCCTCAAATAATTTAACATTTTTAATTCCCATTTGCTATTTCTTTTATAATCACTTTTTGTTTTAGCAAATTTGATAAGATATGATACTCGCAGAATATTCGATGAGATCTTTTTCTGTAACATATTGATTTTTAAATTACCAAATATCTGTGGATAATTCACAGCTGCAGTGTGACCATTACTCATGATGTATGAATGATTTGCATATGCGTTCAACAATGTTTCTTCAATGTTTTTATATAAATGACTAGAGTTCATCTTGGAATGGAAAAGTTCTAATGGGTTAATGCTAACGCATATTCCATGTTTGGACATCACACAAAACTCATTAAAGCCTGGGATACTCATTAAGTGTTGGTGTAACTGTAGAACTCGTTTAAATACCTCCGGTGTCAAAACAGATTCGCTGCTATTCCGCATTATCAAAAACTCCTCACGTTGCACATAATAATTAAAGTATTTTTCAGAACGATCTAAGTCTTTAAAGTGCTGGCTATTTTGTGGATAAAAAAGTCTTTCTGATTGACCATAGATATTGAATCGTAGGAATCCAGAGCATAATGCCAATGAAATAAATAAACTGGCAAAAATAACAAGTTTGGGACGGTTGTAAACAAATTGACCCCATGTATCAAATTTATTACCAATGTTAAGGTGTATCTTCCGGCAGAAAGAATACCAACTTTGACAAGCCATGTTGTGTGGAAGGTTAATTAATAACTAAAAACAAGAGAACATCACGTAACATCTAGCAATAGCTACAACTTTCAAGCTAAGTAATTAGCAAATGCGTTACGATGAAATAAGGTAGACTAATTAAATTATGGATACTGAAATATATTCAAAGTAAGAGTAAAAAATTATAACACCTTCGAATGAATAACTCAGTCTAGGCACAGTGTTCGATACAAGAGTAAATAATCACTGTGAAGAAGTGATTTTTGAGCATAGATTCAGGCTACAATTTTGAAAACTGACCAGAATCTTGATTTTTACATCATATGAACAAGATAGATCAAAGATTATGGATTGAATTTTTTTTTATGTATTTGCAGACAGAGTAATTACAAAATAATTACATGCACTGGCATTAAAGAGTTGATAAATATTGATCAAAATTTATTAAAATTAAGATTTTATAAGAACAAGTCACCATAAACATGTAAAACACAATGATAATAGTCAAGTGAGCAAAAACTTGTTCAAAGTCTGCAGTAAAGATGCTAGAACAACACTTCAACATTGTTCTAATGTCAGTACTGCAGACTTTGAATAAGCTTTTTCCCACTGAAAGAACTAACTAAAGAGAAATTCAAAAACCTTAAAGAAACCAAATAAGAGTGATTAAAATAAGAACAAATAACCACTGTAAAGGAGTGATTTTTTGAGCATACCTTAAGGTGTTTTAACCTGAAGTTATGCAACAAAAAAAACTGCTTCTCTATGGTGATTACTTTTTCTTTGTTTTTTTCTTTTAATTTTAAGCACTAAATCAATGAAAGTTTATTCACAAGAGTACTCTTCTCTATAAATTCTATTCTTGAGATATTCCTGAGGGAGCATCTGAAAATTTTGTTCCAAAAAAAAACTTTTTGGTAGACTTGAAAACAAAATTCAATTAAATAAAACATCACAACATACAGAGAGAAGAGAGATTACCGAGTCAACGATCTTGCAATGGATTGACCTAGCACACTTCTATACGGATTCATTTTTGTTGAATTTTGTCAATTTTACAAGTTTACAATAGGTTGATTTTGTTGACGCATTACTATTATCTGTAATTTATATTTTAGATCTTTTTTACCAATATGATCATATCATTCTTTACAAAAAAGTTAATTAGTCCATCTTATAGAAGCATTAATAGGATATAATTAAGAAATTTGTTGTTGTCAATGGAGGATTATTAATTAATGGAATAACAAATGATCTTACTTTCGTAATTAAAAAATAATCTCTTGGAAATTGAACACTTATGTAATTATATTCAAAAAAAAAAATGCCTCAAATTATTTTTTAGATACTTACCAAAAACGAGCATGTGCATGAACTATTAGACATCATCTATGGAAGAGTGTTTTTTTCTTTGTAAAACCACTCCTCCACAGGTGATATCTGAGTTATTTCCAGGCTTGTGAACATAATAAGTTCTGCATACGATGGTGACACAATAAGAAAAATAAATTTCTGTCAAAGAGTATTCAGTAGTTGAACTTCAGTGGTCAGAATATGGCTGTAGATTGAAGCAATGCTCCACAGTGACAATTGCTCTTATTTTGACCAATGTAATCTAGGTAAAATGCTCATGAATGAAAAAACAGAATCATTTTATTGTCACATCCTTGGAGCATTCAACCTTACTCAGGACATTTCAAACAATACATTACCAGACGAAGTTCAGCCAAGTTCTATACCGCTTGTGAGTTTTTTATTCACTCACAATATAAATTTAATTTGCAAATAAATCCTAACCACAAAATTTAGCCGAAATCCTGAATATAACTGCCCAACATCATCCATGAAGGATTGTTTTATGAATAACACTCCTCAGCAGATGTTGTCCAGCAGTTTTATTCAGGCTTGGTACCTTCTTACAATAAATATAGATTCAAATAAATATACATATACATGTACACATAATATGCACATATTAAATATTAAAATTTATATTTGACCCACACGAACCTCTTTATCTTTTAATAAAACTAGTAGTCAGGTCATTAATTAACTAATTATGATACAACTCTTTTCTCCTCCACTTTTGTGATTCAATAAACCCTCGCTACTTGTAAATCAGTGTTTTTGAGTATAGCACTGGAAATTACACTCAAAAAGCTCTTTTCCTCAGTTGATGTCTGGCAGTCATATTCAGGCTTGTTAGGCTTGTATATTAAAGAAAGGGTACTGTCACCGTGCAATAGATTAGTCGTTGCAATGAGAAAACATAACCACTGTGGAGGAGTAATTTAGTTTAGCTTGCATAACCTAGTAGCTAAGTTCACAAATTCCTTCACCATAGTGAATAATTGTTATTATTTCAAGCAGATTGCTTTCTTTGTTTTTTCTTTCATTGATAATTTGTGAAAGGCCACACAAAATAATCCATTTTGAAAACCTCCTGAAACTAATGCGAGAGTGAATACAACTACCAGACATCAAATACGGTGGAGTGTTTTTGAGCAGAGTTTTTAGCTTTGAAGCCTTCACAGTGATTATTTACTCTTTCTAAGAAGTAGTTAAAAACATGCTTCCACAAAATTCAAAATTAGTGCATTGTTAAGGAAATGTTGCATTGCTAAAGAAATGTTAAGAAGATGTTAAAACATTCAGCATTTGAAATAAGAACAAATAAGTGGAGGAGGGATTTTGGAGCATAGCTTCAGGCTTTCTAGTTGAAAGCAATGCTCAAAAATCACTTCTGCACAGTGATTATTTGCTATTATTTCAACCAATGGGACAGTTTATTCCCAATGGGCAAAACTTGTTCAAAGTCAACAGTAAAGAGGCTAGAACAACATTGAAAATGTTGTTCTAAAGTCTTTACTGTGGACTTTGAGCAAGTTTTTGCCCATCAGGTAGCCAGTACTCAAACATGGTTAATAAGAAAAAGTGCAGACATAAAAAAGTATGGCAGTAAAGGAGCCATCTCCAAGATTCGTTACCAAAAGCAGATATTAGTACCTGCTATGACGTCATAAGTAATAGTCGTTCTGTGGTCTGTAAAATCTATACTATGATATTTTTCAATACTTTTGTACATTTCATTCAGTATTTCTATAATTGACACATACCGGTTCCAAAGTTAGACTAACAACATCAGATATCATTTTAACAAAATTTTACATTTTCGAAAAATTTACCCCCTGTTCAGAATTAGGTTACCCCCGAAAAAATAACATAAAAATTCCAAAAAAAAAAAAAATAATGGTCCAAATCCTTGATAAAAGTTGGGAAAAGTCACCTAATTTCAATACCATACCATTAACAGAAAAAAATTATCACCAAATGAAAGTGCTGCGGGCACTTCATTCCCTCCCTCCCCCCATGGTGAATGGGGGTTGAGAAGATTTCAACATTTCTTCTCCCTTACAGTAAACATATCAATACATTGAAACCATCTGCTCCAAGAAAAACATTTAAAACCAGTCAGAATTTGTTCATTCAATCAAGTTATATTGTTTTAATTATAATATAACTAATATTGATTCAATGCCCCAACGATTATAAACCATTCCTTATTATAAGTCAATACAATAGTAAATAAATATGAACTTTAAAACAACAATTATAAACTTTATATGAATAGATTCTAACATTTTGAACATCTGTTGACTATTGGCAATTTTTTAAGAGTAGTTGCCCAGTGGGCAAAAACTTGTTCAAAGTCAGCAGTGGAGGCGCTATAACAACGTTGAAAACTGCAGACTTTGAATAAGTTTTTGCCCACTGGGTGTAAAAAGAACATAGAGGAAAACAAATTTAAAAAAACAATAACCAGTGTTGTTTTTTTTACATCTGATTTAAGTAAAAAAATGTAAGACTCATATTTTATCTGATATGCTCAATAGACAAAAATATGAATGTATTTAAAAAAGAAACACAGTTTTGAGAGCATTTCAATGTCCACCTTTCCCATTCTGTGAAAAGGAAATAATAAAATGGGTGACACTTAATTGCCTGAGAGAAAGCTCCTTTAATATGCTAGCTAAAACACATAATGCAAACAATACATTTCCAATAAATATATATACAGCTGTATATGTTTCTATACCTAGTGGGCAAAAGGATGTTCAAAGTCTGCAGAAGACGATAGAACAACATCATTCAATATTGTTCTAGCGTCTCTACTGCAGATTTTAAACATGGAGAACTGGATAGATAATAATACAAATAACCACATCCTTCCCCTACTCACTCCCTTTCCGAAATTTTCTCCTGTACTGAGCAAACAAACAGCAAAGCAACTGCAATTCTTTATATAACTGCCAGACAGCACCTGTGGATGAGTGCTGGGTAACTGAAAACTGTACTAAAAAACACTCCTCCATAGGTTCAAGGCTGGAACAACCAAAACTACTGCATGACAAGTATTAAAAACACAGGGGGGGAAATAAAAACAAATGTCACAGACGCGGAAATAAAAAAAAAAATACCTGTGGTAGAGTAAATTTTGAGTTTAATTTCAGGCTACAAGGTCTGAAGCTATGCTCAAATATTACTCATCCACAGTGATTATTTGCTCTTATTTTGACCACTGCATTGACATTACATGTCTTTTGGCTTACGCATGGATTTTCCGCCATACAAAAATCAACTTATAGTATCCACATGGAATGTATCAACACAAATTTGCAAATGGCAGGGCTCGAAATAACAGCCGTTCATCACTGTGGAGGAGAGATTTTCCAGAATATTTTCAGCCAAGTTGGTTAAGAGAAACCAACCAATTTCAAGAGCATTACTTCCCAACAGATGATTGCACTTATTTCCATCCAGGTGTCAACTTTTGGCTACCTTAAAACACACTCACCAAAATATAATATATGTTTAGTTTATGAATATAGTGATTTATGATTATATTGCAGTAACCATGGATGTTCGTTTAAAAGAACGGAAGTATCATTAGATATAAATGTTTGTTTAATGAATCAACGTTACCACAACAACAAATCAATGTAATCATTATATTTAAGGCATTGTTTTATAACGAGGTTGAACTTATAATGCAAGAGGTCAAAGGAGTTGAAATATAAAATTCTCAATCTAATCTTTTCTTGTTAATGTAAGATTAGTGTAATTAGAACTTAGGATGTAATTAAGTCTTCTTATCAAGTTTTTAGACAATACAAAATCATGCGCCTGGTCACGTTAATGCAAGTGGGTGTTTTGCTCCTCTACAAAATATTAGTGTTTGAAAAAAAGCAAATAATCACTGTGGAGGATGGTTGTTTGAGCATACAAACAGCCTACAAAACCTGAATCTACACTGAAAAACTCTCCTCCATGGTGATTATTTGCTCTTAATCATCATATTCTAAATTACTGTTCCCTATAATTATCAGGCTAACTTCTTAGAAATAAGTGGGTTAATCTTTTCTTGCAATGCTTTCACCCCTTCACCTTCAATATACTGTGAAATCCCATAGAAATTCAAACACAAAAGTTATCCTGAATATAAGCCCATCCTGAATATAAGATATATGGGCTTTATGAGGCAAGAGTGTACTTTAAAGGGAGAAATCTTCGCAAAATTATATTCTCACAAAAAATCTGTTGTCTGCCGATTTGAGCAAAATTAAATTCTCTCGAAAATTAATTTCCGATATATAAATTTTACCATTTTCCGTTACACATTTATTTTAAAAAAGCCACTCAGTTGCTAAGGGTTGAGTCTAAGATTTGATTTAAATTTTTCATCTATTTTCTAATATACCTTTTTCAATATTTATTTAGTGAGCAGATTTTCATAGAAACATATTTGCACATGCAATTACAGTTGTAAAATACATATTGATATATGGAGATATAATTCTGTAATTTCATTTGCACATAGTCCATCTGCTTTTGTCTCATGTTATCCGTATTTATCATGTATAAATATTCGCAGTGATACTACCAAGTGTTTCACAGCAAGCACATAATAATAATGGAAGTTACAAAGTTGCACTGTCGTTTGATTAAAACATACTTGCTGGGTTAGAGCTCTTCTGAAAATTTGCGGAATTAAATACTCGCAAAAAATTTGTTTACCGTTACTTAGCAAAATTAAATTCTTGCAAAAATGTCTTCCTTTAAAGTAGTAAAGCAAGAAGATGTGGCATTAGTGCTTCACCCACCAGACAGTTTACAAAGTCATATATGAAATTTCTTTATTCATTTTACTTGTTAAATTCTTTTCTGAGCCTTATTTTCCATGCTTTTCTCAAAAAACTTATTGTTATTTATTGTATTTATATGGGATCTTTGTCTCATAAAATGAGATCCCAGTAAAAAGCCTTCCGTTAAAAGCTTCTTGGTTTTAAGCCCAATAAAATGGCCTTTGAAATTAGGCCCATGGTTTATATCCAGGACTTTACATAAAATTTGTTTTATCAGTCTTTTCATTACACAATATTATCATTTATATTACAAAATAAACCTTTTGTATATAACAGTGAATTACCTATGAATGAGTAATTTTTTAGTAACTAGGCTGTCCTTATATTAAGTACCTAGGAAACGTCTAATCTTGCAAAAAACAAAATATATAATTAATAAATTTTATGACAAGCAGACATTCTTTTAAAAGGTCAATTAAAAACATCTTGTGTTAAGTACAGCAAGATTGAACAAAGTTGAGCAACTAGAAACAATCCTTATCTCTTATAGTATCCACCATCGTTTAATTACCAAGTAAGAGGAGATTGTGATAATGTCGAAGATCAAGCATCTTTTAAGTAAGCAGTAACATGGAATAAAGTTCATGGTGATAAAATCCTTATCTCTCAAAGTATTAACCACCAGTTAGTTTTACATTTAAAATATTTGCTAGATAGTATTATATCAAATACAACGAAAATAATACCAAAGGACAAACATCACCTCTGCTTTAGAGGCAGCAACATTGGTTACAGTTTATGACTTCTGATGAAGCAATCCTTAACTCTTAAAGCATCAAACAGTCATTTAGTTTTAAACTAATACCAATTACAAGAAATAATATATGTCAAAGGTCAAACATCTTCTCTGTTTTAAGTAGATATTATTCAATAAAAAAACAAAAGTATAAATCCAGCTCATTAAAAAAGTACTACAGTAATATAAATCTGTAACACATTGAATATAAAAACAAACAGAAAGTTCTACAAACACAATATTAATATATAAAACAGATATTAAATAAGAAAGCATATCACGGTTAACACAAACAGTAGTTTTTAAAACAATCTATAATTTCGCAAAATATTATAATTTTGTAGCTATTTATAATATTAAAAATTTATAGTTTTCTTATTTATTCATTATATATTTATAACATGCTGTTTTAGTAAAGGTCAAATGTCATAAAAAAAATCATTAAATCTAGACACAGTTAGGTCATCTCAAAAATAAAATCTACAGAGGAGAGTACTGGGTCAGTGATCTTACAATGGATTGGTATCTTCATGCCATAGAGACCAATCCATTGTAAGTTTGTTGACACACTTTTGTACAGATAAATTTTTGTTGATTTTTTTCAATATTAGTTGATTTCACCCCACAAAAAAAATTGGTTTTGGAGCAAAATTTTGTGATGGTTCCTTGGTTGTCCATAGTTTTCAATGAATTTCTACATACCTCTTATTAAAATATGTGCCTAGATTTGAGCAAAATTACAGTGTTCGAAACAAGATTAATAATCACTGTAGAGGAGGGATTCTTGAGCATTGTATCAGGTTTTCTAGCCTGAAACTATGCTCAATAATCTCTCCTTCACAGTGATTATAACATATATTTTAAAGTAAAAGAATAATTTTAAAGTAAATGAATAATTTATTCCTTTGGTTTCTATGGAGACCAAATAAAAGCACTTCACTTCTTGATGACCTCTTATTAATATTCATGTCTAGTCAACTAGTCTAGCCAACATGTCAACATGTCAACTAGTCCAAAGCTCATGAACATAACAGAGATTTAAAATAACTGTTGGTCAAAACAATCTGAAAAATCTCTCCTCCACAGTGATGACCGACGGTTATTTTAAAACCTGATGTCACACCCTTATTCACAGTTGTGAAAATTTACATTTAGTTGTTTTAAATAGCACATTTTATTCTACGTTTGTTACAACCTGTCAAATGGAATCATAACATTACAGTGTGCCTATCAAATTCTGAACCTGTAGAAGAGTATTTTTTAGAAGTATAGTTTTCACTTATAAAGCACTCCTGCAACAGTTATTTTCAAGCTTGATTATCAGTATTACAAGCCTCAAAATAACCTTCACACTTCACCTGTAGAAGAGTGTATTATGAGTAGCTACACAGCAGAAAACTGTATTAAAAAACACTCCTCCACAGCTAATATCCAACCGTCATATTGACTTGGTATTATTTGCTGATGTAGTGAAAAACAAAAAGATAGTAGTCAAAATATGAGTATATAATCACTGTAGAGGAGGGATTTATGAGCATAGCCTTGGAAATTAAGCCTAAAAGCTATAAGCTCAAAATTCCTTCTCCAAAGTGATTATTTACTTATTTCGAAAATAAACAATGGGATTTTCTATTATACTTTCCATATTATTTTTATAAACATTGAACATGTACATAAAGATATCAGAAATCCTTGTTTGATGATTATCTATACTTGATATATATAAAATAAAAAAAATGATATGTACCCTTGCCAATATCTTGTTTAAGCCAATAATCTCTAACACTCTAATACACATGTCTGGAAATAATACAATTAATTCAGTAAGAATTAAATGTTTGTTTTTTTATGAAAAAATGACCAAATGAGTCTGTTATCAGCAAAAGGATGCACATTGTAATTTTCCAAGCCTGAAAAGCCTGAAAATAATTGGCAGACATCACCATGTCTTTTTAGTAGTTTTCGCCTAAAACCTGAGAATTAAAAAAACACTCCTCCATGGGTGATTGATCAAACAGTTATTTTAAAACTTGTCCTCCAACACAGATCTGATAGACAAAATATTTCATTTATATAGGATCATCCTCTTTTTGACCAACGAGGGCATAAAAATAGTTTAAATTATTCAATCCAACTTTTGCATAATTCTGCTTTTTTAATATTTGAAAAAGCGTCAATCTAAATTTAAATTGATTATTAAGATTTTTTATACAGAGGCCAAGAGAAGAGTAAATAATCACTATGAAGGCTACAAAGCCTGAAGCTATGCTCAAAAATACAGTGATTATTTGCTCTTGTTTTGACCACTGTCGTACTTGAATACAGTATAGTACAGTATACATTAATCATTCACAAGCCTCAAGATAATGGTTGGACATCAGCTGTGGAGGAGTATTTTTTAGTACAATTTTCAGCTGCAAAGCTAAGAAATGTACTCAAAAACACTCCTCCACAGGTGTGGTACAACTATTATCTTGAGGCTTGCATTTATTTATTCATTATACATTAATCAAAGTGTTTGTCAATACAAAGTCAAAACAAAAATACTGAGGTCAGACATGTCTCAAAGTGGATTATAAATGTCTAAAAACAATGTTATCACATTTTTATTATTGTGCTTCTATAAAGTAAAAATAAAAAAGATTTTAGATACTATAACTCAACAATGGACATAAAACAAATGTTAACAATAATGCTCATATTACAATAAAGCTGCAAACTGCACTAAAAAAACACTGCTCTACAGGTGATGTCTGACCATTGTTTTAAAGCTTGAAAAAGGGAACGTCTCAAAATTAATGTTCGTAGAAAAGAATATACATGCAGTGCTCGAAAGAAGAGTAAATAATCACTGTGGAGGAGCCTAGCTTGAAGCTATACACAAAAATTACTGGAATAAAGAGTAAAAAATAATTAATCAATGATCTTATGATCAATAACAAAAATGATTTGGAGAACATTACCTCATCATGAGTGACAGTGGCTGAAATAAGAACAAATAATCAATGTGGAGGAGGGATTTTGAGGACAGTTTCAAGCTAAAAAAAACCTTAAGGTATGCTTAAAAATCCCTCCTATACAGTGATTATATGCTCTTATTTTGATCACTAGTTACATACAATGTAAAACAGGATATTCCAAATTATGAAGTTCCTTCTATTCCATTTAGTATACAAGAGAATGACTGAAAAAAATAAATATATATACTGTATATATATATACACTTTTCCATCAATAAATAAAATATACATGTATATTGGTAATTAACAATATTTTACCAAGTTTGTGAAACTCAAATAATTTTCTTGGGTAGTTTTACAACATACATGTAATGAGGCAGATGTTTATTTTTTATGTTCTATTACATTTTCATGTCTTTATCAACAAAAAGAAATAAGATTAAAAAGTTTAACAAAAAATATGTAGATGTTAAAACTTAAAACCAGACGATAAATTACTCAGTGTTCGATATTAGTAAATAAACACTGTGGAGGTGAGATTTTTTGCTTTTACATCGAACACTGATACTAAGTGGAGAAGGGTGACATGTGCAATCTCTGTCTGGAATCTTTGTATTAATGTATTCAATAAAAATATCTTATTTTTCACACAAATATTTGCAGGATAAAAATAATTGTAAATAAAGAAAATTCAAAATATTGTATACTACTTAGTTTTAAGGCTTTTGTGTTACCATGGTTTCAATAATATTTCTACAGTACTCTAGCAATGAAAGGTCATTGGGAAATAATGTTTGTTCCAATCAATTTAATTTAGTAAAATGGTTAAATACAGCACATTGGCTATAATGCATAGGATACAGTATATACACATACAATATATTATGTATAGGCTTTGTTTTTAGTGTTTAAAAAGAAACAATGCTATAAAAGGGTTGTTACTATCATCTGTTACAATTTTAAAATAAAGAAACAATAGACGATAAAGAACAATGCAATAGAAGATTTCTTTTCTTTAAAATATTACTTCCTACTGTATTTATATTTGTGATAAAAAAGAATTCGAAATACCTGTTCCAGTGAGCGAAAACAAGTTCAAAGCCACGCCAGTAAAGATGCTAGAACAATGTTATTCAATGTTATAAACTTTATTCTGGCATTCTGGCAAGTTTTTGTCCACTAGGCTAATGTTACCATGAGTCATTAACTTATATCATAATGTAACAAAACTTTGCAATATTTAGTTATAATATACGGTATATACACTCTTTTTATTTTATAAGAAGTTTCTTTACTGGTTTACCAGTCTATAAGAAACCACTGGGACACAAGAAACCTCCAATACTGAACTCAGAGTTACAAAGAAACTTTTAAATTTGATAAACTTGACAGTAGTTGAAATAAGAATAAATAATCACTGCAGAGGATGGATTTTTGAACATACTGTAGATTCAAGCTTTATAGTCTGAAGCTACGCTCAAAAATCACTCGACTCCACAGTGATTATCTGCTATTATTTCGACCACTCCACTAGTGAAACATACAACAGCACCAGTGGAAATCTAGACAACAAAGCTAGTACTATACACAAAATAAACTAGCCTAGCATTGTACAGTAGGCCTGCTGAACTGCAGTGTTAATATGTGAGGCTAGGGTACAGTACGACTGTATATTCTGTTATAGTTTATGTTGTGTATCTGCAGAAAATAACATGTGTTGTATCATACTTTTAGAAAAATACAAATTCTGATTTATTATAACTAAGAAACTCCTAAGAACTTTATACGGTACTCGAAAACAACAAGTTTTTTAAGAAACTTTCAGTACTGGGGTTGCTGTAATTTACGATCCATAAAATTACTTGAAAAACCAAACCAGAACCAACCTCCCCCAGTAAACAGTGAGATGGAACTCTGCAATATTTTACGTAAAATAACATCTTTATTAAAATAGCATATCATAACAAATGTCATTTGCATAATAAAGGGCAACCCTTCTTTCTCTAGCTTAGGTCATCATGGACATGGATGACATGCCAGGCATGCCACGTATATACATACGTGCATATGGGGGGGATCACCGGCAGCACAGTTCTTTGGTGTGTGTTTGCGCGCCCCTGATCTGACCCCATGTTACCTTTGCTACATTTATTTATTTCCATTGTGATGGAAGCTGACCTTGAAACGAAAGCTTTTTTAAACGAAAGTACTAAATAATTAAATTAACAACAAACAACAAAACAAAACTCGCAGCTATAGCTACCATTACCATAAACAAAAACCAAGAACATACCGGATAGTAGACTAGTTTATAGTCGTTAGTAGGCTAAATCTAGAAAGCGGGAAAAATATCGGAGATAACCGGGAAATTGGAGTGCCGTGTAATGAAAACGGGAAGAGAGAGAACAAACGACTAGAGAAAAGATTGGCAATTTCGTGAAAATTCTCTCACCTAAGCTGCGCACTCACTGGTCAAAATTTTGACGAGAGTTCCGTAATCGATTTTCAATAGAATTTCAAAGACGCGATTCATGGAACATGAAAATCAGGTTACTAAGAAATAAACTCAAAATGAGGGCTTGTAATATTTTTTTCGATATAAACAAGAAAATAATATACTGTGAAAAGGTTTTTTTAAAAAATAATCTGTAACGAATATTGGAAATATAGAAAGAAGTTTTCTAAAGTTATGTGTAAAAATGTGTAAAAAAAAAAAAAAAAGTTATGTGTAAATTTTAGTAAATATGAGAGTAACAGAAGGTGTAACGTATTGATATAATACTAAAAAGATTTAGAGAACATATCTAGAGAGCTTTTCATATGATC
>JAULBZ010001789.1:0-14522 GCA_032360805.1 Neoturris breviconis
ATCATGTCGATTTTCTGTTGAATCGGATTTTTACAGTTTTACCATTGCCAAGATAACCATGCATTGTAACAACTGTGGTTTGAAATAAGAACAAATAATCACTGTGGAGGAAAGATTTTTTAACATTGCTTCAGACTTTCTAAGCTGAAGCAATGCTCAATTAAAGGTACGGTATTGAAAGTAGCCCACCAAATCAAGTGAAACTTAAACCTAAGCACATAAATATGATTGGCATACACACATTATACAGTGTTTGAAATATGTCTTTAGGAAGCTTCCCAAAATCAAAATGGAAAATTCAATTCCTAAAATTTTAAAATTTCTTTCAAAAAAAACCCTCTTCACTGTAGAGAAGAGATTTTTTAGAAATAGAATTTGGCTGAAAATAGTCGGAAAAATCTCTCCTCCACAGTGTTGACCGACATTATTTTCAACACCTGGGACCACTTGTTCGAAAGTCGTTCAATGCCAATCTAGAATTAACCCTTGTACCAATCAAATGTCATAAAAAGACAATCGAGGATTAAACCAATCATCTTTCAAACAACTGGACCCTGGTTATGTTATTCTATTGTTCTTGGTCTTTAACTGATTCAAAATGTCAATATGAGATTGATATTTCTCAATTAATTTTTTTCTTAAATTTGACGATCTTTCAACACTAATTAGCCTGAAACTTTGTAACACACATGTGGTAAGTTTCATGAAGATTCCAACTGCGCATCTAATAACTCAGGGACTGGGGAGAACTAGCCCGATACATCAGACCTAAAGTAATAGTCCAATATAGTCCAATGACACATGTGAATACAAAGAAAGGCCAAGGCTAAATATAATTCAAATAAAATGGTTTCTTACCTCAAAACTAAACTTGTGTCCCTTCTCTACTACAAACAAACGTTTATGTCTTTACAGATAGGTTAGTTTCTTTTTTCAATTAAAATGTAGCAATCTTCTAAATGTATTAGTATGTAGTTAATAGTGAATATAGCATAATAGACTGCTGATTACAACAGGGCTCGAAATAACAGCCGGTCATCACTGTGAAGGAGATTTTTCAGAATATTTTCAGATTTGAAAAATCTCTCCTCCACAGTGATGACCGGCTGTTATTTCGAGCCCTGTTACAATACCATTATTCCCGTATTTAGATTGAGTATTGCCAACATTCCCGTATTCGGCAATATATGGGACCGTATTTAGTAGCCTATTTATGCTTCAGAAGATTAGTACTAAATTATTATTATTACTAACTGTGACAGAAAACTTGAATGAAACTACTCAGACATTACCTGTGGAGAAGAATTTCTTGAGCACAATTAGTAAGATAAATATTAAAAGAGAAATCAGATAACATTGGATTACAGATTCTAACTGTGATATAAAGTCTGAATATGACTGCCAAACATCACTGTTTTTTCTTTAGCATAGTTTTCAGCTTTAAAGCTATAGTAAAAAAACACGCCTACACAGACAATGTCTAGCAGTTATATTCAGACTTGTTACATAGTTTTCGAACGATTTTTGCAAAGATATCCACTCAAATTTTATTTGGTAAAAATTATGAAGGGAAAAAATACTCGAAAATTAATATTGCAGAAAAACCAATAGTCAAAAGATATTTAATATCTTGTAATGGGTGTCAGTGGGTAAAAACCTTTTTTTTCAAAGTCCACAGCAATGATGCTAAAATAACTTTTTTTGAACATTGTTCTAACATTATTTTGTTAACTTTGAACAGGTTTTTGCCGGCTGGGAGGTCTTATTTTCCATTAAAGAATGGACTTTTTAAATCATTCTAAACAGCTAGTATAAAGAAATCATCTAGCATTAACATAAGTCTACAAACAATAAAGAAAAGCTCCAAACAAAACATGTACACTATACCCCAACAACAACAAATTAAAGTCCAATGTTTCTTCAAATATTACAAATCTTTTCAAAAATTGTTTTAAATTTACAATAGATATAAAATAATATCTATGAAATTACAAACCATCTGAGCAAGACCATTTGCATTTAATTCTTAGGTCACAGAAATCTTCCTCATTTTTGGACTTTTGTTAAACAAATGCTCACTTGTGTCCATTAATCTTTAATAAATTTCAAGGTTTCCATTAATCTTTAATAAATTTCAAGGTTCCCCATCATGCAATCATAATATGAGATTATGCTATATTTTGCCTAAAAATTATGACAAATTATGCTTTTTATCCGCAAAAGTCATAAAAATTGTGAAAAATAACATAAGAGACTTTTCCCTACATAATCTGATGACACAAAATGTATTTCAATGTTTTAAATAAGTATTTAATGTGATAATTTTTTTGTAGAGAAGAGACTTTTTGCCTGGAGCATTATTTTCTTGATATACACAGCCATCACACCTGTCTGAAGCAGCTCATTCAAAGAATAACACATGTCACATAATACTTATGTTTAAATTTATAGTAAATTCAATTGAGTTTCTATAGAGTAGCAGAGGAAACAAGCTCTTTCAGCTGGGGTTCCACGGATGTTGAAGCATCCCAAATATTTTCTATATTTAACACTATTTAAAGGCCAGAAACACTTAAAATCTATGCATTCTTGGACACGTTATAGTTACTATATTCCAGACTCTATATATCTCTCCCAACTTTTTGAATAACCTAAAATTATGAAATCATGCTACTCACCCTTAAGGTGGATCTCCACTAGGCGAATTCATTCACTCAAACTCTAAATAAAGCCATTACATTGGTTGAAAGTGTCCCTTTCAACCAATGCAATGGCTTCATTTAGAATTTGAGTGAATAAATATGCCTAGTAGAGATCCACCCTAAAAATTACGATTATTTAGAAAATCTATAACAAAATTCTGAAAGTTATGAAATTATGACAAGTGGGATAACCCAAAATTTCAGTATTAAAATCAGTATTAAAATCTTAAAAAAGAATAATTCAGTAAAATTCCTTGCATGCAGTTATAAAATAAAAGTAAATAATCACTGTGGAGGAGGAGATTTGAATAGCCTGAACCTATATTCAAAACCACTCATCCACAGTGATTATTTATTCTAATTTTATGCAAAAATGCAAGGAGAATACAGAACAACAAAATACTCTACAGATTAAGTTCTTGATAGTGATGATTTATCAAACAGATATTGTTGCAAAAAATGAAGTTTGTGAAAGAGGGTAATATGTAAATTAACTTGAAATCGATTGGTTTGTTCTGAATTAAAAACCAATTAAATGATTCTTTGCAGATGCCATTTTCTGATGTTTAGAATTCATAATTACTTTCTTTTTTGAGCCATTTATATCATTGAGATTACATAATGCATTTCCTTTAATAATATTCCCTGTGTAAGAACCACTCTCATCCATTACATTACCCTATCTTCCTACACCAGCAACGGTCAAAACACTCCCTGTGTAAGAACTGCTCTCACCCAATACATACAAAAATACTATCAACACACACTTTCCCTCCCCTACCTTCCTACATCAGCAACAGTCCAAATATGAGTAAATAATCACTGTGGAGGGGCTTTGGAGCACAGCTTCAGGCTTTGTAGCCTTAAGTTATGCTCAAAAGTCACTCCTCCACAATGATTATCTTGAAGTAGAGGAAAACAAAAACAACATCTTTGTATTATCGAGGATGATGACTTCTATATTAAGCGTAGAATGAAGAAATAGGTTTCAGTGGTCAATATAACAGCAAATAATCACTGCGGAGGAGGGATTTTTGAGCATAGCTTGAAGCATTCTAGCCTAAAGAAATGCCCGTGATTATTTTCTTTTATTTCGAATGGTGGAGGGAAATTTGTAGCTCAATAATCTTTTTTATAACCACCCCGTCCATTAAAAATTTGAAAATTAAATTTGGCCTGGGCATTTATTCGAGTAAAATACAGTATCCTTAAAAAAGCCTTATTGAAACTTCAAAATTAACAATAGTAGAATAATACTGCAGCCAACTTAAACTGAAATAAATAAAAGCGATGTGGTAGTTCACTGAGGAGACGGGATTTTTGAGCAAAGCTTCAGACTGAAGCTATGCTCAAAAATCATTCATCCACAGTGATTATTTGCTCTTATTTCGACCACTGTAGTTTAAAGAAATACTGTTAGCCTGAATATTACCGCAGGACATCACATGCAACGAAGTACTTTTCGAGTATATTTATAGCTGTTAACTGTATTCAAAAAACACTTCTCCACAGGTGATGTCCACCAGAAGTCATATTCAGGCTTGTACCATAGCGCTTTTTATTTTTATATGGCATTATAATAAATATTTTTTAAAGTCACATAACATGTTTATATTCTACAAGATGTATACAAAATATGTATATAAGAAATTCAAAAATAACACCTATACCTTGAAGATCACAGTACTTAAAATAAGAAAGAATAATCACTGCAGAGGATAGTCTACCCAGTGGGCAAAAACGTAATCAAAGTCCTAGTTCTAGTGTCTTTACTGCAGACTTTGAACAAGTCCACTGATTATGTTTATATACCTTCATCCGATAGTAAAAGTCTATATAGTATGCTAAGAAGAGAACTAATTTAAGGCTGATTTTCATGAGGCAAAAAAGTTACGGCAAAATCAAAAATAAGACATTTCAATGGTTGATTACTACCCATTGAATGTCTTTTTAACCCTTAAGCACTGAGATGAAAACAGAACATTTCATTGGTTGAAATAAGAGCAATTAATCACTGTGGAGGAGAGATTTCTGAGCATAGCTTCAGGCCTGAAGCTATGCTAAAGATTTCTCCTCCACAGTGATTATTTGCTCTTATTTCAACCACTAAATTTATAATAAATAAGTTTTAACCCTATTCAGGTCAGGAGGGGGGAGGGGGGGGGGGGGAAAGTGCCTGCTAAACTCTAGACTTTCCTACAATTTATCAAGGATCATTTTTGAAAAAAAAAATTTGTGCTAACTAGGGATACTTTTCCCCTAACAACCATATTTTTGACAGGAAGTAAAAAAAAATGCAATAAAAAAATATTTATTTTTGCTTGAAAATCATTTTGGTATAATAGATTAAATTCACCTAAAGAAAAATCCTGCACCACCTGTTTTCTAGTCACGACGTCATCAAAATTATTTTGCTAAAATGTTAATTAAGTGTTGACCTAACTTTCTGGAAAGTTTCCACACTACAACATGGTTCCATCAAAAGTTATAGAGGGAGAGGGGGGGCACTTTGTGCAAGTATTGTAATAACAACCTATAAAAACTGGTTTTCATTCAGTACATATTACCGAGTGGGCAGCTTTTTTCCACTTGAAATTTCAACTTTCAAGAGTCTCGTGCGAAAATTACTGTCAAAATGACATAAAATATACACTGAATGGAAGCCAGGCTTAATCAATGACAAAAAGTCTTGATGTCAAAATGACATAAATTCAGTGTTTGAAATAAGAACAAATAATCACTGTGGAGGAGTGACTTAGAGCATTGCTTCATACTAAACTCTTATTTCGAACACTAAAATTAAACGCCACATATGAATATTTTAGATTCTGCAAAAAAATCAAAGTAAGACAAAAGTTTTGATAACAGTAATAGAAACAACAAGATTACCAGAACTAACTTAAAGAGAAAATAGTCGCTGTGGAGAAGGGATTTTTGAACACAACTTCAGCTAGAAAGCCTAAATTTATACACAAAATTCTCTCCCCCACAGTGATTATTTACCTATATTTTAAGAACTTAATTATCTGTGGAGAAGAGCATTAAGTATTTAACGTTGTAAATCATTGGTTTATTTTATAATTTCAAGATCATTTTCAAAAAATCAAAAAAGAAATTGAGATATTCCCTGCACACGTAAATGTAACTGCCAGATATCGCCTGTGGAAGAAAATATTTCAAAAACACTCCTCCACAGACGATGTTCAGCAGTTATATTCACAATTGTTCTACATAAAAAAATCAAAAATTTATGTATATAACTACAATTGGACAAGCCTATTAAAAAAAAAAAAAAAATAGCTATTTTTAAAACGTACCTAACAATTAAAAACTAGTATTTCTGCTCAAACATAAAATAATCTCTCTCTTTTATATATTTATATCTAAGTGGGCAAAGTTTTGTTCAAAGTCCACAGTAAAGACGCTAGAACAATGTAGAACGACATTGCTCTAGCGTTTTTACTGCAAACTTTGAACAAGTTTTTGCTCACTAGGGTTGTTCTTGTGTCTGTGAATAACTAACAGTGTATTGTAAAACTGTAATACAATTATATGATCAAAAAATCACTTTCCATTGGTTGTTATGTAAGACTTTATGTAAGTAACAGATGCAAAAGAACAACAAGGTTGGAAACAATTGCTGCACACCACTAGCAAAGCTGAAAACTATACTAAAAAAACACCCATCTACTGATGATGTCAATTCAGGTTTGGAACTATACAGTATAGTATTTTAAAATACTTCTTATTCTGTAACACTGCCAATCGGTTCACCATATTTCAGTTTTTGGCCCGCTTTTATATTAAATTGAAAGTCTTTTGGAGCGGTAAATACCAATACTAAAGATGATCCAAGTTCAAAGCGGCCCATTGAATCACCACGACATAGCAATTCACCAGTACTATATGAACGATCCTTATATTTTTGTTCCCAGAATGAACTATTAGTTTGTAAATCCTAACAATAGAAAATCTGTTATAAAGCAGTGCTCAAAATAAATAATCACTGTGGAGGAGTGATTTTGAGCATAGATTCAGGCTACAAAGCCTGGAGCTATTCTTAAAAAGCACATCCACGGCAATGACATACTCTTATTTCCAATAGAGAGACCCATCGTGTGAGTTACAATGAAAAAACTACATTATGGAGAATACTATCGTTCATCTGATTCGTCCCTTATTATTGTTCATCACTAGAAATTAATATACCCACACTAGTAAACCACCTAAAAAACTATCAACAAGATAAAGGATTGTTGTATCAACTTAAAAATGAAACTTTACCCTAAAATAATATTTGCATATTCAGATAATTATAATTAAATAAATAAATAAATGGTTAAAATAGAACATGATTATTCTTGTCCCAGTAAGTGGGATAAAAAATTGCCATATTAAAGATTAGAAAGTTTCTTCCCGCCTACCTGGCTGACAAGCTTACCGAGATAAATTTTTTATATGAACAGACACTTTGGGAATTGTATATAGTGGAATTATGGTAACTTAAGCAGCCAACCAAACTTTAAATACCTTATCTGTTTTGAAGTTTAGTTTAATGGATCCAACATTGTAAGCACCCACAGCACCATATAAAAATAATCCATGTTGCCAGTGGCCAGAGAGTAATACTCTTTCATTAAAATTAAATATACCGTCAATAGATTGTAATACAATTGGATTCACAGAAAATAGATGACCTAAAATAGCAACAAAATAATGATGAAGAGCATTGAACCAATGATCTTGCAATTGATTGGCTTATTTGTTCTAAAGCAACTAATCGATTGCAAGATTGTTGACATACCATTTTGATACTCGTACAGCTGAATGGTATATGATGCCATTTTGATAACTAACATCGAATTGTATAGATGGTTAAGAGTAAAATGGTCTGGGCCATAAGTGATGATTAAAAATGCCAGGAAACTCCACGAGAATTAACAATAGCCCTAAATCTAATCATCATGGCGCAAAGGTGCATATTGGTCAGACTTACCTGGTATATGACGACGATGCTCTATCGTCCATTCCGTCGGGGAGTGAAACCAATGATAGTCCCCAGGACCAAGATATAGTGTGCAATAAAATAGTTTAAAGTTTTCTTGACTTTCAGCTTGAGAAGGACAACTTCCTACAGCATCCTTTTTTTCTACAGGGAAAAAGAGAGGAAAACGATAAATACATTTCTCAGCAGGTCTCTTTCATACAACCCCCTACTCATATCATTTTCTGCATTTTATTTGAATAAACACCCTACTAAAACAAATTCCCACTTTAATAAACACCCACATCCACAAATGTTTAGAAGAACAGCTGTTTGTCCTAAATGATGCCTCCCTTATATATAACACAATGCAATACAGGCCTCTGAATTCATGTCGGCATTCCCCTGTCGAGGAGTATCTTTGGCTGCAAATTAGCCTCCAAAGATTCTCCTCTATAGGGGAATATTGTCGTGAATTCAGAGGTTCTCAATACCTGCAAAAGATTTACATATTCCCTTATAAAATGGATGACTTGGTCCAACAAATGTTTTTAGAGGATATGTAAAACCTTTAATCTGTTCCAACTCAAGATTGTGTGTATCTACGGAGCCAAATGAAAGTACAGTCGAATCTGCAGGTGAAACCTAAAAAAATATAAATTCATCAAAAATGAAAACTTTGATAACACTTGTACTTGCACTGGAAAAATAAATACTTGGACATGCCTGAAAATAACATCACCTGTGGTGGAGTGCTTTTAGTAGAATTTTCAGCTTTAAAAACACTTCTCCACGTGTGATATTTAAAAGTTTTTTTCAGACATATAAAGTGTTGACATATATCACCACTGTGAGCCTTAAAATAATTTACCATGATGAGAGTTTTGGCAAAAATAATTGTATTGCTGTAAAATCTTCCATTTAACAGTGCTTAATCACTGTGAAGGGAATTTTTGGTTTGGTTGTAACATTGAGCAGATAAAACTGAATTAGAGCAGATTAGAATTTATAATGCTTCAAACATACCATAGTAGCAGTGGGATGCACTAATCTCATACCAGGCTTTAACTGTCTTGTGAAAAATTTATTAAAAGTGTCATATTTTGTAGGGTCGTTTATTAGAGCTTCTTCTAGATCGCAGTCAAATATTCTACAGTATGCATTGATCAAAGGTTTACGCAGCCACATAGGAAGATGTGCATCACACATATATCCATATAAACGAGATAGTGATCGTGTTGGGAGGTTTTTTAGTAGATCAATCTAAAAATAATGCAACCATGTTAGTGAAAACTAAAACAGTCATTGATGCAGATGCAGACGCTTCTGTTTAATATGTATGTGTCATACAAAACTAAACAGGCTATGTTTATTAATACCCTAAACCTCCTATTATATGCCCCCTAACTTAATATGTGTAATTGTAATTATTTCATGAGAAAACATACATCTGTCATAATGATAATAAAGGTGCTACTGAATCATTTTACCTCCTAGACTTTCATTCAGTAATTGATAATGGAATTGGATATAGAAGATGTTACTGAACCATTTATCTCCTAGACGCTGATTCAGTAATTGAGAACGGAGTTGGATATAGAAGATGTTACTGATCTATTTCATCTTCTAGACTCTGATTCAGTAATTGATAATGGAATTGGATATGGAAGATGCTACTGAAAGATTTCATCTCCTAAACTCTGATTCTGTGATTCAGTTATTGATATAGTGTAAATTTCTTTATTTCTGTTGTCATTTTGTTATTTTGCTAATATAAAATATTTTCATAATATGTTTATTTTAAAGAAAAATGTTCTGCTTGTTCCAAACTGTTACTCTCTAATTAAAGGCCCCACTTCCAAAGTTAAAAGTAAATAATTGCTTAGGGCGTTTAATTGTGGAAATACAATATGATTTAACATGGTTATGGCAGACTAAATTTGACACAATTCCTCGTTCTCTCTATTTCAAAAAGGTTATTTACTAAGTCTCATTATAAAGTTTTAAAAGGTTAAAGATAATCGTCATTATAAAGCTCAAATGCATGAAAGGTTAAACATAACCGAAAATAATTCTAGTACAAAAATCTTTCAAGGTAAAAACATTAAAACAGGTCTGTTCATCATAATAGATGTACATACGTGCATTATGTCCATTTCAGAATGTATTCGCCATTACTTCATACAAACGTTGTATCTGTGTAAACGTGTTCAATATTCATACTATTAAAGAAAATATCATGCAGAAACCATCCAAAACAGAGATGGCCCATTATCAATATATCAATCAAAGACGTAGCCGGATCCTTGTTTTTTTCACATGGTGAACACGAACTTTTGACATTGAATTCCAGCCAGTGTTTTTTTTAAGTTATTCTTTGCGGCAGTAAGTAGTCATTAGTCGCGAAGAGTAATGCTCCTTTCCACGACTGATGATGCAGTTCATTTTCTAGGTTTTGAATGGTGATTGACAAAAACCATTCTTAGATTCCAAATGTTCAAGCTAGTGCAAAAATTTTCAGGATTGGTGGGGTTTGTGACCACCCTGTATAAAATGGAACCATTTCGTAAAGCAGCAATACGACTTATCAATACTTGACATTTCCATGTACATCATTGTTCTACTGAGATTTCATGCCCTTTTCATTTGAAAATTTAGTAAAAAGTAACTTTCAATGGTATTTACTGCATCAATGGTAATGGAATGGTTGATTGTTTGGTTGATTATTATTTTAGAAGGCACGTGTAGCACGTGTTCTACTTTCCTTTATTAAAGGAGAACCTCTTCTTATCCAGTGGTTGAACTAAGCACAAATAATCACTGTGGAGGAGGGATTTTAAGAATAGCTTCAGACCTGAAGCTATTCTCAAAATCTCTTCTCCACAGTGATTATTTACTCTTATTTCAATTACTGCTTACCTGCCATTGTTTAAAGCGAAAACCCTCATATTGCTCTTTGTGTTCTGCGACATCTAATTTTTGGTTTTGGTGTTCTCTCTTCCAAATGTGCTTCACTTGAATGAGACAAATTAATCCAAAGCCGACACCAGCAGGGATGTAAAACCATTCAATACGAGGCAATGAACGCTTCTTATGACCAAAATTAAAATCAACCAAACCTAAAAATTAAAATCCTTCAAATAAATGCATCAAAATCACACTGCTACCCCTGCTGGCAAAAACCTGTTCAAAGTCAGCAAAATAATGTTAGAACAGGTTTTTGTTGGCTAGCTGGTTTTTGCTCTTATATCCATTATATAAAGGTTCAGGATCAATCTCCCACATTGATGCAAAAAATATGTTGAATCATATTCCTTATGGATATAAATTAAACAACTTTAATTATCTATGCAATTCTCTTCCAACAATTCGAATAAATTATCCAACATTGCTGTAAAACACTATTTCAAAAACCATTCGCCTATCAACTGCTGACATAAGTATACAAAACTGTTATAATCACTTTAAAAATTAATCTGCTTAGTGAAGTAGTCTTTCCTATCATTATATTGTATTTAAGTGCACCCTGCACTACCCGTTGAAGCCCTACATACTAGCTTTGCTATAATTATTCTCTAATTTTGGGTACACAAATCATTTCTTTCATGTTGTTTTTGCAGTTTATACTCAGAACTGTCTATTTATTTTCTAATTTGGTATACAGAATTTTTGGATTAATTTTGCGCTCCTTTAGTACAAATTGCCAATTTTTTATGCATTCTAAATTAGAATACAGTAATATTATTGTTATTATGCAGTACATCGTAACACAAAATACTGCAACATAAAATGATGTATACATTTTCTCTAAAATTGAATATGCTCATATGCGCAGTGTTTGAAATAAGAATAAATAATCCATGTGGAGGAGCAATTTTTGAGCATAGCTTCAGGCTTTATAGCCTAAAACTATGCTCAAAAGTCACACCTCTGCAGTGATACTTTGCTCTTTTCTGTTATTTTGCTATAGTTATAGAGTAATCTATAGAAATCTATTGAACATGTTGTTTTCTTGGTTTTCTTCGTGTAAAAAATTGATATAAAGTATATAAAGTATATTCATACATTTTTTACGCTAATTGATACATTTCAAGAACAGCAAAAATAACCTCTATACGAATTCATTACTAAGGGGAACGAACCTTTGAAAACATTGAAAACAAACTTAATAATGCATGAATAGCTTATTCATTAATCCTATACATATTTGACTGTTCTATTATTTTATTGTTTTAACAGCAACATTCAATTATAAGGTGTATTCACTTTTAGGTCATTCAATTATAACGTGTATTCACTTTATAGGTTAGCCCACAATCTTGGTAATAGATATTAATAGATAAAACTGAAATCCATGCAAAAAATCAAGACAAAAAGTCTTAATAAATTTTACAAATTTTGATTAGCAGGGGACAATGGCACAATAATTCGAAAATGTTCCAAGAGCCTGGATAATATACTGCTAGGAACAACCGAACTTGTAAAAAGTCTGTGATTTATGGCGAGAAAAAATCGTGTTTCTGGATTTTTGACTGCCTGGAACTTTGGGAGGGGGAGGGGGGGTGGAGGGGCTTATTCTAAGTTAAAATGTTTGGAAAATTGAAAAAGAAAAACATAACCAAATGAATGTAATACAGATATTTTGTTGTTACGTATTACCAGTTGTCATACAAATTTCATATAGAGCAAGATCAAAGAACCTAAAAATTGCAGAAACTCTTTTCCTCCAAGCATTTTGGGCTATACAAACATGAATATACATGCATTAGATTTTAACAGAAAATAAAGTTTGTTTTTATTAATAAGTTGTTTTTTGAAGGAGAGGGGGGGGGGACTTATTCGAGGGGGCGCTTATTTAATATAATTCTAATTAGGGGGCGCCTAATTGATGGGGGCGCTTATTCAAGGGGGGTCGCTTAATCGAGGAAATACGATAATAAACAAAATCATTTTAATCCCAGAATTTCCAGATATCTGAAAAATATGGAAGTACCTAAGATCCTAACTAAGTCATAAGTCTACACGATAAATAATAACACTTTTTTGTCATCTATTTGTGGATGAAGAAGAACAAGGCTTAGTACAGAGTAGAGAAACCAACAAAGAATCCATAAATACAGGCATTCAAAATAGGAACGAAAAAAACAGGCAGTGCATAACAAAGCCTGAAGCTATTCTTAAAAATCACTCTTCTACAAGGAATATTGGCTCTTCTTTCCAACACTGAATTTAACACTAGCTAGAACTTTCACAAAAATATACATACCTAATGTTATAGAGAACAATATTACTAAGAAACTGTAGCATGAACCCATTGCCTTGTTAAGTTAAAAATCATATTTTAGCAACAAGAATAAACGTGAAAAAATATCTCAATAATGTACAGCCCATCCTTATGTTAAATATTAAGAAGAAATGAAAAAAAAACTTTTATCTTCTATTTCTGTTCTTAATGCATAATTTATATCATAAGCCAGAATAAATATTTTACACTATATATAATATATCATCAAACATATGAATAATGCACCCAGAAGAGTGTCTGTACATAAAAGAGTGGTCCTATTGAAACAAAAACTAGCCATAAATAATCTGATAATTATTCAGAGATATCAGCAAAAGATACAACTGACAAAATTATGTGTTTTATGCTTTATCAGCATGATAAGATAACAATTAAAAGTTTGCACAAATCATAGTCTACATAGTCTAAGTCATTAGTTCAGACACTCAGTCCAAAAGCTATAATGAAAGATATACTTGGTTTACAAGCTATATTTGATCAAATAGTATGATGCCTATGTCAATTTACACTATTGGGATGCAAATTGCCAAGTAGGCAAAAACTTGTTCAAAGTCTACAGTAAAGACGCTAGTCTAACGTTGTTCTAGAGTCTTTACTGCGTAAGTTTTTGCCCACTGAGTCAAGCCTGAATATTATTTAAAGCTGAAAACTGTACTCAAAAACACTCCTCCACAAGCAAGTGGGAATAATTAATTAATAATTAATTAAAATGTCTCACATATATGATGTCAGGGGTTAAAATAACTGCCAGTCATCACTGTGGAGGAGAGATTTATTCTGAATATTTTCAGACAATTTGTCTGAATAATTCTCTCCTCCACAGTGATGACATGTAGTTATTTAACCCCTGGGTGCAAGAATATTTTTTGGAGAGAAGTCTACCTCAAGTCATTGAGTGATAAATAAGTGGAGTGCCTGGTTTGTACAAAAAGTAAAATAAGATTTACTCTCTCTTTCACTGCTGTTATACATTATAAAGTATTGAAGTATTGAAAGAGTCACTGATAAAGTCACTGATAAACTACCAATACAGAAGCAAAGAAATTTATCAGTGGTCAAAATAAGAGTAAATAATCACCATGGTCAAGGAGGCAACACTCAGAAAACACTCCTCCACACTGTTTTTAATTGCTTGACAAAGTCGAAAGTGTTCTTAGTAAATATCCGAGCCTCAAAAACAACAGTTGGACTTTGTACGCTGGAGCTATGCTCAAAAATCACTCCTTTGTAGTAAATGCTCTTTATTTCAATCATTAATTGTGATGTAATTTGTGTTGACTTTTACTTACTGATAAAAATGATGCTTAATGTTTACATGATATAACAAGCACCTCTTAGCAGAGGTGTACGTTTAGACTCAGGCATTTGCTTCCAAAGCAGTAATTTATTAAAAAAAAACCAACAGAGTAAAATTTTACAATTATACCAAAGTATATACCAAAACATTAAAAATAAAATCCATATGCAGCAGGGCTTAAAATAACAGGCGGTCATCACTGTAGAGGAGAGATTTTTCAGAATATTTTCAACC
>JAULBZ010001790.1:0-20695 GCA_032360805.1 Neoturris breviconis
TATTTTGAGTACAGTTTTCAGCTGCAAAGCTGAAAATTGTACTACAACATACTCCGCCACAGGTGATGTCCGACGGTTATATTGAGACTTGTACTATTTACCTCAACTTATTATTTCCCAGTGTAAAGTAGCCCAAATTATAAAAAATATAACAAAATATGGTAAATAATAACCTTACCTCACTGGCTTCAGCAAGTGCTGGTTTATTGATCGATGAAAAATTTCTACAAAAAAAGAAAAAAAGTAATGGATTGAAACCAATCTATTGCAAGTTCATTGACATAACACACTTCTGTACAGCTTCATTTTGTTGAATTTGATCAAATTTAAAGTTCTTATAAAAAGATGTTAAACACTTATGACGTAGTCGCAGAAGTAGACACAACATAATGTGACATAAAGCAAGCGCTTGGACCATGATCAAGTTGTTGAATTTTAATGTTGAAGAAAATTTTTAATTACATAATTATCATTTTTGAGTTGTTTAACTACATAGTTTTTAGACCCAAAAGCACATTCTTACCTGTTGAAATATATAAAAAAGCAGATTCAGAAGCAACCACAGGCTTGCTTTGAGGGTAATAATAGAAGGTTAAGTTCCTTAACCGCTGTTAATTATGAAGGTCTCGCATCTCGGTTTTTCATATGGTCCTTGCAGATCATCCATGGTCCTTGTAGACCATCCTAAGCAGGGAGTTTTTATGAGTACTTAATCAAAGGGATGGAGTACATTCTAGATTTCCATAATTGCCCCACATCATTGTTTTATTGCCCGTTTGTTTCTGAGAGAAGTTAAAATAAATGTCGGTCATTATTACCCCTGTAATATGGTAAGAAATAAACTAACCTTGCTCTAGCTATGTATGTAGCAGATTGAGGTCTTTGAGAAGGTCGCCATCTAATAAATCAAAATAGAAAAAAGGATCGTGACTAAGATTTTTTGGGCAAAACTGTTTAAATTGCCTTTAACTCTTTCTTTAAAAAAAAAATTACAAAGAAATATCTTTTGTGCCGAGGCAGAGAGAATCTCAAAAATAACAATTAGAAGCAAAGGGTACTGAGTAAGCAAATTATTTTTTTTCGTATTGACACATTCATACAAGCAGTTTCCCCAAGTTAATTCAATGTTACCTATGACATGGTGTCAGTATCATCTTTGAATATTCCAAAATTAATCCAAATGAGGAGATGCTCATTTAAGTGGGGTGGGGGATGGGTGATACAACCCTCGATCTACCTTATTTTACCCTGAAATATGGCCGTATTTTGGACCAATAAAAAACATTTCCCAGTTTACTGATCCAAAAATATTCCACTCTGTACCAAAAGTTCTGGGTCGGTCAGGTAACAAGATACAAACATATTTTTAGGTCTGCCTTAATTTACGGTGATTATTCAAGGAAATATGTGTTCAGTTAGAAATCAACAGATGGTTCTTATAAACGTTAATATAACTGCCGGACATTATCTATGGTGAAGTGTTTTTTAATATAGTTTTCAGCTGGGCAAACTAACTGACGAAATTTCTCCTCCACAGGTGATGTCAAGCAGCTATTTTAAGACTTGACTTACAGTTCAGGAAAAAGTTTTGAATGAATTATTCTGTTGTATCTAGTTTGATGTTCTTGAAGTGACCTGTAAATAACATTAGTACAGTGTCAGGGGTATGAAATAATATGAATAAGATCATCAAACATAAAGTTCAGTGGGCAAAAACTTGTTTAAAGTCTGCAGTAAAGACGCTAGAACAACATCGTTTGTCATTTTTTACTGCAGACTTTGAACAAGTTATTGCCCACTGGGAGACTATTGCAAGTGATAACTACAACCTAGGATTGTATTACAGATCTTATATAAACGAGATCCATTCCGTATTTTCAGAAATAATGTCTATCACCAGGATGTAAGCCAGAAAGTTTGGGAAACCAGGTTTTTGCGACAAATTGAGAAGAAATTTATGTAAAACTAAAGGAAAGTAATAGAAAAATGCAGAATAATACGTTGGAATTGAGAAATTTTCTCAGCATGTAAAAACTTGTTCAAAGTTCACAGTAAAAACGCTAGAACAACATTTTCAACATTGTACTACCGTATTTTACTGCAGACTTTGAACAAGTTTTGTCTTGCTGGGTTATGGTCATTTTCCATAGGGAATAACCCTCTTGTTTTTATTTTTATTATAATGCTGTTTGTTAGCCCGCAATTATCACGTAATAATGTTGAAACTAACAGCAATGAGACGTAAAGTAATAGCTAGTAATTTTACTGTTTATTTGTCTATAATCAAAACTAAGATACAATACAAACACAGTATGACAATATAGTTTAAGCCACTAATATATTATACAAGTGAAATAAACTATGTTGATAGCTATGTCCTATGCAATAAATCATACCATAATTTTTAATTTCTAACATCTTTGTATAGTTAATTCAAAAATTAAAAACCTCAACAGACGTTACAATAAAAGACTCTAACACAAAACATTACCCAAGGGTAATCTTTTCTAACAAACTACGCTTATATTGGATCTTGGCACTTAATAGAGGACAGCGTTCATTAGAGGAGGGCGCTTATTACACTTTCTGATTTAAACATGTGGCATTTATTAGAAGGTGGTTTTTATAAGAGGGTGATGTTAAGAGGAAATACGGTATATACAAAAGAAAAATGTAAATGTAAATACACTGTCATGTAATTGATTAGTTTCTCCATACAATCACAGTGGAGGTGAGAATTTGGAGCATAGCTTCAGGCTACAAAGCCTGAAATTATGCTCAAAAATCCCTCATCCACAGTGATTATTTTGTTTTTATTTTAAACACTGGATTGCCCACTCAGTGTAATGTTTGTTTATTTCAACATATGAATTACATACCCATATAACTCCCATGATTCAGGCGAAGGATAAACTCTTATAAAATTTCCCCTGCGTTTATACTCTTCTCTGGTGTTTCGAAGCATTTTTCTTTCATCGATACTTAGACCATCATTTATTTTATTTATTGACCGTTCAGCAAATGTTTTTAAATCTGATGTACTATATGTAGCAGATGGATGTCTCTAAATAACGAATATAATAATAATAATAATGAAGACAAAACATGCAGCGCTTAGTTTTTAAGATTTTAGAGGAGAGCCACTAAAGCGGGTGCTGATAAGAGCGTGGCCACTTGTTAGATGATTAACATAGTTGGGAGGTGTCTGCCTGGTAGAGTGTAAGAAGTAATCAGGAGGTCGCCAGGAACCAGTCTAATATTCATAGGTTATGGGTTGATTTAACATTTATAAGTTATGTTGATTTGCTAAAGTTTGGGGGTATCTGCCTGATAGAGCATTTGAAGTAACAAGGAGGTCAGCACAAACAAGTCATAAGTTATAGATTGATTTACTATAGTTGGGAGGTGTCTGCCTGATGGAGTGTTTGAAGTAACAAGGAGGTCGGCAGGAACAAGCCTAAAATCCATAGGTTATCCATTTGGTAGAGAAATTGCAAGTAACCAGGGGATCAGCTGGAAAAAGCCTAGTATTCAGAGATTACGTGTGTCTGTCTGGTAGAGGTTGGTTGCTGGGAGGATCAATATGTATGTACAGACTGACTGATGCCTCAATAATTATGTTTTACACTTTATAGTTTCTAATAAAGTATCAGCCACAACATCCATTTTCTGTGAAAAGAAAGTACTGAATCAAGGACCATGTGTTTTTTATTTGTAAAATTTATGTTTCTATCATTTATGATTGATTTTCACTAGGCAAAACATTTGCTGTGAAATTGACATCACAATCATATGCCGTCAATTTCTACCAATGGAATGTCTTCTTCTGACTTTCGCGTCAGATTTTTCGTCTCGTGGATATCAATCTTTAGAAAAAAAATTGTCTTGATTGGAATCATACTTGTTTTTTCCTGTTCTCAGCAAGTAACTTTGGAGGCTTTTTCATTGTAGGATCATCTGCAACGATGCCTAGAGTATGAAAATACCTACATTAACTATAAATTCATGTGATAGACAAATTCTCTGTACTACAGGTGGGTAATAACCAGTTCACGAATCAAATGCAGGGACTAAAATAACTGCCGGTTATCACTGTGGCAGAGAGATTTTTCAGAATATTTTCAGACAAATTGAAAACTATACTCAAAAACACTCTTTCATGGATGGTTTCATAGCAATATAAAAATATTACAAAATTTATGTTTTGCAGAAAAGAAGCTACCCAGTGGGCAATAACTTGTTCAGACAGAGTCCACAGTAAATATATGTTGTTCTAGTAAACGACGTTGTTTTAGTGACTATACTGCAGACTTTGCCCACTGGATAGTCAATGAAGAAATCAATCAAGTGCAAGCCAAGTCAAAATAAGAGTAAATATTCACTGCAGAGGAGAGATGTTTGAGCATAACTTCAGGCATTCTAGCCTGAAGCTATGTTCAAACATCACCCTTCCACAGTGGCTAGAATTCACCTGTTAAATTAAAGAGATCTGTGATAAGATTTGCTTTAATCTTCAAATCCAGAGGTGAATCACTAACAAAAGAAATGGATAATTATAATGGATAAGTATATCTGATGAAGATAGAGATTGTGCCCATATTTTAAAAATGATCATTATAAGGTCAAGTTTCCATAGTTAATGATCATGTGACTTGAAAACAGAAAATGGATGACAAAGGGTTCTTTGATTGAGAAGAAAGGGCAATTATATGAATATAAATTTTATACATTGCTCCATTTTACATACATGACTCGTAGTTCATTGAATTTATGAATGTTGTGGTATAACTTATTGACAAAACTATTTGTTGCAGGTTTACCAACCTTAAAGGTTGATTCTCACTAGGCGAATGTTTTACTGAAAGCCAAAAAAAAGCATTGGAATGGTAGAAATTACTTGATGCATAAATTAATGTGAAATTCTATCAGTGGAATGTCTTCTTTTGGTTTTCGCAGTAAATTTTTTGTATAGTGGAAATCAGTCTAAAGTTTTACTTCCTTAAACTATTCTATATAATGATATTCTAAAGATTTTCAGAATTTTTTCAATTGGTTTACTTTACTTTACTTTTTTAGACCTTTAAGAAAAGGAGATACAAAAAATAATAGATAATTACCATGCCAACGATGGCGACAAATTAACTTCTAGCAACCAAGGCTTTAGACTTTCATCAATTAGAATATCAAAACCAAACAACTCTAAAACACATAGTAGTAATCGCTCGTAATAAACAATTCGAACACCTTTTTCAAGGTAAAATCATGTCAGGCCACTGTGGAGGAGAGTAGTGAAATTTCATAGCCAGAATAAAAACCCAAATTTTACATGGCATTAGGATTTTATGTCCTTATAAGTTGATAAAGTTTCAGATTAAATAAACAGTTGAAAGATCTTTATCAAGGTAAAGGAGGAGTGGAGGAGTTGTGAAATTTTATATCATAGCCTGAAGGAATGTGCAATAAAGAAAACAGTAACATAATGTATGACACCATATTAGAAAGAAAATTCCTGCGTGTGAAAAAATGCAGATATGTTTGAAAGAAATATTATAAAGCACTGTCATATTTTATGCACAAAAGTTCTCATCCTTATTTTGATATCTCAATGATTTATAAGTGCATGCAAGCATGAAACATCTTATATAAAAATCTTACAAGATATTATATGCTAACTTAACAAGGGACTAATTAAATATAAAATAATGTTAAATAAAAATCTTACAAAATATTATTTTGCTAACCTAACAAGGGACTAAATATTATAATTATTATTTGACTTGGCTATGTTTTTATTGGTGGTAGAAACCATGTAGTTATTTTAACACTTAAAATATCTAAAAAGGTGGTTGTTAATTTTTGTTATTAAAATTAATAAATAAAGAATAATGAAATAAATGATTACATTTCTTTTTACAACAATTATTATTTTATTGAAAATATCTTCCTCTGTTGAATTGTTTATTGCCATTATTATTTCTAATTTGCATTGGGAATAATTAATAATTGACATACACTCATGGTAGTAATTAAATGTTTTATGACCCTAAAGTGAATACACAATAATACACATTGATATTTATTTCAAAATTGAAGAAGGAAGCTTCCCAAAATCAAAATGTAGACTTCGACTTTGATTTATAAAAAATATAACTTATTATTTATAAAAAATTGAGGAGGGAGCGTCCCCAAAATACAAAATATCTGCCAAAAAAGATTCCTGGTCAAAGTCTCATATAAGAGTCATTTTTCAAATATCCAAGTGAGATTCTGGTCAAATCCTTATAAACTGAATTCATAAAATTCAACGAAAATCATGAGAAAATCATTTTGGTGAATGTAAATCAAACTTGTGAAAAATCCCTTTTTTGCAGATAGTCGGTCTCGAATTGACAAAATCAAAAAATCAAAGGTATTAGGATGTCAATGTCCTTATTAAAGACATATTCATTAAAACAATTTTATTCTTTTATTAAAAAATCTTCCTCTGTCATTATATTTCTAAAAACCAAAAAATATCGCCACAAAAGTTGGTACCGAATTTCAAAATGCTAGCACTTCAGGAACATGGTCTATTAAGAAAAATGGACCGCCTCCACAAAGTGAAAGCAATAGCCCATCCAAACATTGTTTGGTGGGATAAAAATATTGCCTAGAATGCCATAACCAAATTTTGAGAACGGTACTACGCTTTTTCATTTTATTGGACCGAAAATGCAATTTGGTATTTTTGCCCAAAAACTAGGGACTGAGTGGACAAAAGTGATAACAATAGCGCATCCAAACTTTGTTTGGATGCGCTATTAAAAATGGCTTATTTTGATGCCTACCTTTGTGTAAAGAGGATCAGTGTTTAAAATAAAAGTAAATAACCACTATGGCAGATAGATTTTTATAGCTTCTACTCAAAAATCCCTCCTCCACAGTGGTTATTTATTCTTATTTTGAACACTAAGAATATAAACATTATCTACGAAGGAGAGTACTGAGGAACAAAATTATACTAAAAACTTACCAAAGCAATTCCCTCTATGAGGCACAAACATTTTACAAGCGGTTGCAATAGCCATCTCACCAGAAATGATTGTTTTTATTATCACATCTTCTATTCTTGCCATCATTGCTAATATCGAAAGGATGCAATTATACAAACATAACACAGACCTTATTTTCAGCAATGAATGTAATAATACTTATATAAAGTACACTATTTTCTATTAAACCAAATCACATTCCCCTAACTTATTGTGCTTTATAGTGCAGTAGGTTAGGGTGCTGGTTCTGCAGCCATCATGATTGGAGTGTGGTATGAGTTCAAACTTCACTAAGTTATACTATCCTCTTTGAAACTTAATGTATTTTGCCCAAAATCAAACTGTTTTTATAGTCATCAGCAACCAAATCACGTGCAATGTTTAACTATTATTGCATAATATTTATAATGGCTGTGTCACAGTTTTAGGAGTTTTTGTTTTGTTTTTGAAAATGTAAAGGTGTCAACTTTCAATGTGTGTGTATATACAGCTGCATCTATTAAATGAATAGAACTGTTCTGTTGTTTTTCGTAATTATATGGTAAATATTCAAATGAAAATTGGCATGTTTTTCGTCGCTGACAACAATACAATTGAGTTGGTACAAAATGGGTAAAAACTTGTTTAAAGTCTGCATTTAAAGAAGCTAAAACAACATCAAACGACAGTGCTTCAGAGTCTTTACTGCTGACTCTGAAGAAGTTTTAGCCGCTAGAAAAAATTGTTGATTTCATAACAGTGATCAAAATAAGAGTAAATAATCACTGCGGAGGAGGGATTTTTGAGCATAACTTCAGTAGTTGTAGCCTGAATCTATGTTCAAGAATCATTCCTCTGCAGTAATTATGTGCTACTATATCAACCACTAAATAAATTGTCTCTATATCGAATTCTCTTTTGTTGTAAAGATCACCAAAAACATACTTTCTGTATCTTTTCCAGCTTCACTTAGACATCTTATCATAGCACTAAAGCTCCATTTGCTACCATAATCATCTACTTCTGGATCTTCACACCTATTAGAATCACATTACTCCTATTAGTGTTTGAAATAAAAACAAATAATCACTGTGGAAGATTGACTGGTTAGCATAGCTTCAAGTTTTGTAGTCTGAAGCTATGCTCAAAAAGCACTCCTTTGCAGTGCTTATTGCTCTTATTTCAACCACTACATACATATATACATGCCTTGGAATGAATGGCTTTCATTTGTCCTACTGGAAACTTTACTCAAAAAAAACATTCCTCCAGGCAATGTCCAATAGTTATATCAAGGCTTGATACAAGAACCTATGATTTTGACAGACACTCCACTTAGACACTCAAAGTTCTCAACATTGTTCTAGCCTTTTTACTGCGGATTTAGAACATTATTGCACACTGGAAACATACCTGACATAATCATCACTATATTTATTAACACTGTAGTTTGTTAGATGCATCCATTGATTTTGTAAATTGTTTGCAGCCTTCTCATATTTTACTGTAGAAAATCTATAAAGAAATTGAAACTGATGCACTGGCTGGTAGATTCAATTCTATAGACCAGACTCTTATATCAGTAGTTATCAAAATAAAAGCAAACAATTACTGCAGAGGAGTGATTTTGAACATAGCTATAGTAAAAAAAAAACCTCCTCCACAGTTATTATTTACTCTTATTTTGTCCACTGATCGGGGGATTATAATAATTGTTATAGTACGTGATAAAGGGTGAAAACTTGTTGTTCATTGACTTCCTCAGTAAGAATAAACTAAAAAAAAAACAGTTGTGCACTTGGTACTCTTCCTTAACCTTAATTTTTTCATAAATATTGAATGGCATTATATGACTAGAAATTTTATGACTTTTCCTACAATTTATCTAGAACCATTTTGAAATCATTTCTTTGGTAACTAGGGGAAATTTTCCCCGAGAAACCATATTTTTGACAGGTGGCAAAAAAAATATCAAAAAAGATTTTCTTCTTCATATTTTTGCTTGAAAATTATTTTGGTATATTATAGTTTCAAAACAATTGTTTTTTTCACCTAATAATTTATTTTTTGCACCACCTGTTCTCCCATGATAACATCATCATGAGTAATGATGCTCTAGTTTTCAGAAAGTTTGAAAGGTTCAGAAGATATATAGGTTTTTATGGGGTACAGTATTTGCACCCTAAGTGAAAAATGAGTTGTTAGCAGTCAGGCATTTGAGCTCAATTGAATCACTACTTCGGTAAAAAATAACATTCAAAAATAAATAAAAAAATCTTTAAAGACTGGTCAATTTTGAAAAATCCCTAGCAGTGCATTTGTGTTAACAAATGGGTAAGCTTTCATTGAGAACCAAGATCTATTGCTATTAAAGTTAAACGTTTATTATATAAAGAAGCTGATCCACTATGGTATTGCGCAATGTATAAAATTACATGCGTCAGCAGTTCAGTGGTTGTGGAATTAGATAAAAGTGATTTGTTGACGCGCTGCAAAAATAAAAATTTAGAATACCAGTTTTCATTGTTGTTAAAATAATGTTATAATAATGTGTCTAGACATCAGACATCATTTAAAATTCCATTAATAAATTTATTGAGCCATGAATTAATGTCAATCAAACTAAATAAATGAATTTGATTGGTTTATATTTCTTTGTTTATATATTTTCGAATAAAAGCTATTTGTCAACGCAGCAAAAATAAAAATATAGAATGTTTATCTTTAAGCAAGTTTTCTTATACCTTGCTAGTCCTTCCTCATATATGTAAACACGCAATGGATCATACGATGTAACACCAACATATATTCGGCAATCAAATTTGAAACCTAAAAAACATTTATTTCTTGATGACTAATGCCAAGGGTTGAAATAACTGCTGGTCATCACTGTTGACGTTTTCAGAATATTTTTAGCCAATTGATGACTGACAATTATTTCAACTCCTGTAGTGCTACAGAAACATTAATTATTATCGTGAATCTGCCGAAATCAAAAATAATTTCTCTTGAAATGTAAATAGGTACAGTTCATGCTGATCTTTTTAGTGAAGGATAAAAAAATTGGATTAAATTTAAATTGTGCTAATTATTCTACTGCATTGCATGTGCTTTAATTTTAATGTAACACGTTCATCTAAGACACAATAAATATTCTTTTCATGCATTCCCAAGACTATAATGGACCCAAAATTTAAAAAACACCCTAAATAAATCATCAGTTGCACCAAATTCAGTGTTCAAATTAATTATATGCAATGAATGTAAAAAACATTTGGGTCTAAAGAATTCTGGAGTTGCAAAAATCAAAAAGTCAGCTAAATCCGATTTTCAAATGAAGATTGCAGTGGTTTTTAAGATTGTTAGGTCAGTAACTAGAATGTGAAGACATAGACTAGACGAGTATCAAAAGCGCAAAATAACTCAAAGAAAATATATGTACCATATAACTTTTTTCTATTTTTAACAATAATTTCAAATTCGAATAGCTTAACAAGCTCTTGTAATATTAAGTATAGACTCTTATAAGTATGCTCAACTCCTCTATGTCGAGCATCACAACAATTTTCTCAGCCCCTTGACATAAAATTTATTTTTAAACTAATGCACAAAGCAAGAGCTTAAAATAAATAAATGGAATTTCTACTATAGTCAGTAATAAGCCCTGACTATAATAGCTCCAGTTGGAGATTATTTTTGTTAAACTTTGCATTATGTCTTTTACAGCAGATTGATACAGACATTAGTTTTCATAGACACATGTACATTAATCGTGGTTCCATTTACATTTTCTGAAGAATATATTTAAAAGGTCAGTAGACATCACCATATAAATGTTTTCTTCACGTGAGGTAATGAAATTTAAAAACTCTTCTGCTGGGAACGAATTGCAGATAAAAATTGTAAACATACCATTTATAAGTAGGGGATTACTAATATATTTGCATATTAATACGTTTTCATCTAATGGTATTTGGTTAGTCTAAAAATAGAAATAATAATAATAAAAGTATAGACGCGGAAATATTGTTCAAAATGCACACGTGATGGTATTTATCATGTTTTCTGTTGAGTCATATTAAGAACGATTACTTATCTTGGGGTATTTTCTATTTTACTCATTTTCATAGTCATTTTGTTTATCACCTAAGGGCATCGACAAACTTGCAATGGATTGGTTTCTTCGTACTGAAGAAACCAATCCATTGCAAGTTCGTTGACTTAACACACTTCTGCACAAATTAATTTTTGTTGAATTTTGGCAATTTTAGTTGATTTAACCCTATCAAAGAAGTTGATTATGGAGAGAAATTTTTAGATGGTTCCTAAGAACAATACTGTATTATTTCCAGATTAGTTGTCAGAACAGATAATCTAATCCCATAATATAATGTCATAAAGAGGACTGCAAAAGTTAAATTTAGAACAGTACACAAAATAAAATACATAATCACTGTAGTGGAGTGATTTTTGAGCATAACATCAGACTACAAATGCTGAAGCAACATAAGCTCAAATATCTCTCCTCCACAGTGAATATTTACTTTTATTTCGTCCATAAACTCACATGATTTATAAGATATATTCCACGACCTCTTGATGATGCACATGGTTTAACAATCCATGGACCACGATCTTTTAAAAAAGCACCTAAATATTCAATAACAAGAACGATTATAAAGTTTTCCAAAAGGAGCAAAAAATAAAAAGCATACTAACAAAGCACAAACCACGTTCGAAATAATATAAATCCATAGATGGAGACTTTATGGTATCGTTTTATTGTGCTAACATCACAAAGCGATAAAATATTAGTAGTAGTAACTCAAAGGAAGACATTTTTGTAGGAACAAGCCTTTGTAGAAGAAAATGTTGCGAGATAATATTCTGATGTAGTTTTGACGTTGTTTCAATATTATTCTCAAATAAATGGTTCAAAAATAAGCCTCAAGATAACAGTCAGACACTATCTGTGGAGGAGTGTTTTTTGAGTATAGTTCTCAGCTGCAAAGCTGAAAACTGTACTCAAAAAAACACTTCTCCACAGGTGATTTCCAACAGTTATCTTGAGGCTTATAAAAAAGATTTTGAATATCTCCAGAAATTAATTTGAAAATGTTGTCTAAAAGATTTACAAAAACAGAAGCTATTTCTCCCACTGTTCCTCTAAATACACTGGAAAATCTATTTTCCACTGGAGTATAAATCACAAAAAATATTATATCCTTATATTATGGATTCAAATACAAAAATTAATGTTGCCTAATTAGCAGGTTTCAGGGTATTCAATCACAAAAATTAACTACGGAAAAACTTTTTTCCTTCAGGTAGCCGTTTGAAAATACTTCTTGTCAATAATGTCAATGGAGGAGGGATATTTGAGCTCCTCCGCAATGTTTTATGACACAATTTTAGAGTCAGAGATCTAAGAATGTCAATTGTTAATTGTTATTTTTTCTGACATAGAAAGACAGTGTAAAATATTAAGAAAATATGGCACTGGCTAAAGATCTCTATATCAGAAATCTTGTCTCAAAAGGTCTGATAATAAAAGACAACCTGATATCACTTACATTATGGCTTGGCGAAATAAGCAAAAAATTATTATTAAAAGATGAAAAATATAAATATAACAGTGTTCCAAATAAGAGGAAATAATCATTGTAGAGGAGTGACTGAGTATTGCTTCAGGCTAGGAAACCTTAAACAATGCACAAAAATTCCTCTTCCACAGTGATTATTTCCCCTTATTTTCAAACACTGTATAATACCGTAAAAGTCATTTAATTCTGAAGGTAAAACATAACTTTGAGGTATAAAATCAAAATGACGCAATCCCTGAAAGAGAGAATATAATTGAATTGGTTATGTGCAGATTCATTGTTTGAGATAAGAACATAATCACTATGGAGGAGCAATTTTTGAGCATAGCTTCACTCTGCAAAGGAGTGGTTACGATGTTACCTTGAACATTGCAAAGTTGTACAAATGTCCAGTGATAGAAATAAGAGTAGATAATCACTGTGGATGAGTAATTTTTGAACGTAACTTCAGATTTTGTAGTCTTCCCCCGTGCATTTCATTTATAGGAAATTTAAAAGCATCATAATCAGAATTATAAAAATACTATGAAAACGTACCCCAAGTGAATATAACTGCTGGACATCACCTATGGAGGAGTTCTTTTTTAATATAGTACTCAAAATATGCTCCTCCACAGGTGATGTTTCGCAGTTACATTCAGGCTTGCACCCATGAAATTTATGCCAAAATTAGTTCTGTTACATCAAATTTTATGATTGTAAATCTAACTGTAAATGATCAATAATTATATTCAACCTGCAAATTTCACCTTTTTATCAAAAAATTAGTTTTCAGGGGTTGAAATGAAGCCTACAAAAAATAATTCTTATTGCATTATATGACAGTCTTTTGTGCCCTTAAATTACACATGAGAAAAATAAAAATCCTAAAGGATTTAACTGCATTTTTGATCAATTTTTGAAAAATTCTACAGAAACAAAAACAATTTATGATTTAAAATTTGATGATAATTGCAAATAGTTGTTGACTGGTTTTCATCCTTGAATCGAATCGAACCCTTCTCTTATATATTTTCTTTCAACCCCTATAAAAATAATACAAACTTTGACATGTTGCATGCGTTGGATATTTTTATACAGCCTGTCTTTTCTTGTTAATTCATAAGATCTAAACGAGTGTAAATAAAACTTTAATAAGATACATACATCTCCGAAAGGAACTGTTTCAAGTATAAAAGTTACAGAGGAGAATACTGAGTCAATGATCTTGCGATGGACTGGTCTTTTCGTACCAAAGAAGTAGTGGGACAATGATTTTGTAATGGATTGGACTTAAAAGAAAAAATAAAATCTACAGAGGAGAGTACTGAGTCAACGATCTTGTAATGGATAGGTTTCTTTGTTCCAAATTAACATTAATGCAAACGTTAGTACAAAGGGTCAAAATAACTGCCGGTCATTACTGTGGAGGTGAGATTTTTTTAAATATTTTCAGTCAAATTGGCTGAAATCCTTAAAAAATCTCTCCTCCACAGTAATGATCGGCAGTTATTTTGATCCCTGGTCAATTACACCAGGATGTGATATGTGTATCAGATATATTTGTATAGGTATGAATTATAAAGTTTATACATACCTTGGAAAATGATTTACTTTTTGGAATTCTGTTAAAGCACGTAAAGTATAAGGTTTCAAATGTGTTCCAGTCCACATTAGATTGAATTGAGTACTGTTTGGATGGTTCTATAAAAAAAGCGCACACACCAATACTCAGAATAAGAGTAAATAAATAATTACTGTGGAGGAATAATTTTTAGCATAGTTTTAAGATTTTTGCCTTAGTTAACCTCATATATCATTCCTCCATGGTGAATTTAATTCTTAAGGCAAAAATCCTAAAACTATGCTAAAAATTATTCCGCCACAGTAATTATTTGCTTACATTTCAAGCATTGCGAGTGGTTAATGCAGTGGTGATTGTGAACCAGAGATTCCCAGTTCAATAACACCCTTGGAGGGAAAATTTCGAGCCACATCCCTGGAAGCACTGCCATCTACCTGTTCCCCTGTAAAGTGGTTCCGGCCATGTTTCAGGGTAAATAAGGTAAATTGAGGGTTGTATTCCCTATCCAGAAAAAGACAAAGATCTGGAGAAGGCAAAAAAGTACCTCCTCTCCTAGTAGTGGCCTCGGCCTTGAGAGGAGAAATGATTAAAAAAAAAACATAAAACACATGGTTCACAATGGATTCACTTGAAGATGTTCATATTTAAAGATAATCATTTTTTATTGCAGGGGTGATTCAAAATAAAGCCAAACTGGAAAGCAATACATCCAATGGTAATTTGTAACAACTTTTAAAGTATAATTCTGTATGTTGAATTTCCAAATAAATAACAAAACATAACTAACCTCTTTAAAGCCATGACAAGCGAAAATATTTCTTACAAGTTTACATTCTGTTTTTACAAATTTGTACGATAAATGATACTTTCCTAAAAGTAGAATGAGTGCATCTATTACATCAAGCCAGAAAATAAATGCCTGATGGTCCCTAAAACTAATACAGTATGACTAAAAGTTTCACTTTTAATGTAAACGATAAAAAAACCGACAGATGATAAATTGTTTTTACTTCAAAACAAAAGGTCAAGATTGTAGAATAATATGCTCAAATTTAGATGAAAAATTGTTGTTAAATAAGAAGATAACATTACAAAGAAGCGTATGAAGACAAAAACTTATTTATATGTACTGGTACTGTTATTTTATCTCTGCGCAGATTGTATACTTTAAAAACGTCTTACTAATAGTTTCCATGCAATCTTCAGGAGTACCAAGCAATACACATGTAGCAGCAAAATTAACCATAGGCTTTCGATTCTTTCCTGGATACCATTTTAATATTGAAAACCTTAAGACAAAGAAAAGAAAATCAATAGCTGCAAACTATACTAAAAAAGATCCACCACAATAGGTGATATCTGCAGGCCTCTGAATTCACGACTGCAAATTAGTCTCCAAAGATGCTCCTCCACAAGAGAATGCCAACGTGAATTCAGAGGCCTGTATCCGACACTTAGGCTTGTAATATATAACTTTTGAGGAATGTTGGTTCAGTTTAAATATTTTTTATATAAAAAAATCATTTAAAAGACTAGTATTTTTTATCCAGTGAAATATTTTCTAACTTGCTTACTCTCCGAAGGGTAGTTGCAAGGGGGTATAATAGGTGGAGGGAGAGGGGCTGTGGTGTTATAAAGAAAATTTTGAAAATAAGCTGAGTAGGGGTATAAGGTGTCTAAAAAATATTATTTAAACATGGAATAACTTTATTTTTCAATGAGAAAAAGTGATTTGAAAATCAAAAATTTGCCTTAAAAAATCCTAAAACCGGAATTTAACCCCTCCCTCTTCCTAGAATTACCATTCAGAGAGAACTGTAAGTAGGTAATGTAATAAAGGTCAATATCAAAAGATTGAGTTACAACCCAGTTGGCGATAAATTGTTCAAAGTCCACAGTAAAGACACTGGAACAACGTTAAAAACATTGCTCTAGTGTGTTTACTGTGGACTTTGGCAGATTTTTGCCCCCATATTTGGAGGTATAAAAGTGCTTGTATAAAATACTGAGTTATTATTGCAGTGATCAATATAAGAGCAAATAATCACTGTGGAGGAGAATTTTTTAGCATAGCTTCTGGCATTGTACCTGAAGTTATGCTAAAAATCCCTCCCCCACAGTGATTTTTTGCTCTTATTTCAAACACTGTAATTAATTAGGGACCCTTTTAAAAATAAAATCTACAGAGAAGAGTACTGAGTCAACTATCTTGCAATGGATTGATTTCTTTGCACAGAAGAAACCAATCCATTGCAAGTTCGTTGAGCTAAAACACTTCTGTACAGATTCATTTTTGTTGAATTTTGTTAATTTTACTTGATTCAACCCTACCAAATAAGTTGGTTTTGAAGCAAAATTTTGATAGCAATAAGAAATTTTACTTTTCATTATTATCATATTCTTGTATCGTGAAATTACAATCCTCTTCTTCTTCTTCACCATCATTATAGGTATCAACTTTATGAACTGATGTATAACTCTGACTTCTTCTTAACATTTTGTTGTTAACTAAAGAGTTAAATATGTTGTTACATATTCAAACACATTATTATCCTGTGTTATTTTTCCTAGTCATAATAATTATGGTTTCAAATTTTATTTTATATATATAACAAATTATACACGTATAATGTAAGTTACCTAGCAGCTTTAACACAACTGTTCACAACACTAAACCATTTAATGAAAAATCAAAGGTACGGTATTCAAAGTAGCCCACCAAACCAAGTGAAAGTTAAACCTAAGCACATAAAATATGATTTGCATAACACATTATATATGTCAGTGTAATGAAATTATGTCTTTATTACGATGGTAAAGTTTCGGTTCAAATAAACATTTGGAACACTTTTCAAGGTAAAATTATGTCAGGTCACTGTGAAGGAGAGTAGTGAAATTTCCTATCAAGGATAAACACAGAAACTTTACATGGCATTAGAATTTCATGTCCTTATTAAGTTGATAAAGTTTCAGGTTAAATTAAAATTACAGAATTACATTAAATCACTGTGAAAGAGAGCAGTAAAATTTTATATCATAGCCTGAAGCAATGCTCAAAAGTCACTCCTCCACAGTGGATACAAATTGGATTGGACACACACACATATTATATACTAAATAATCAAATTTAATTTAAGCTTAAAAACTATATTATTGTGCTGGATATGAACACATTATTATATCATAGCATTATGATATATACACTAAATAATATGATTTAGTTTTATAAAACATATTATTGTGTTGTTATGTATAGTGGGGACATTAAAGATAAGTGTATTAAACATGACAATAACAGTTTAACATATGAATAAAAATATGGTATCAATTAGCAGTAATAAAATATTGTTAAGTAAAAGTGTTTGTCATCATGTTATTAAAATTAAAAAAAAATAAAGAATAATGGAATAGAAGATTACATATTCATTAAAACAGTGTATTATTTTATTAAAAAATCTTCCCCTGTTGAATTGTGTATTGTCATTATATTTCTAATTTGAATTGGGAGCAATTAATGTTATAAAAATCAACATATAATTTATTCTTTCATTAAAAAACTCTTCCTCTGTTGAATTGTGATAGTAATTAAATATTTTATGGATCTGATAAAGTGAATACACATTAATACACAATAACATTTTTTTCAAAATTGAAGAAGGAAGCTTCGCAAAATCAAAATGGAGACTTCAATTCTTAAAATTATTTTTATAAAAACTATCACTTATTATCTCAAAAAATTGAGGCTTCTCCAACATACAAAATGTCTGCCAAAAAAGGTTCATGGTTAAAGTTTCATAGAAAATTAAAATGTCAAAAACTTTCTAAGTATCCACATCTTTCCTTATTATTTGGGTAAGTCTCCACTTTTGAAAAAATCCCTTTTTTACCGATACTCGGTCCCAAATTGACAAAATTGAAAATAAAATGGCGAACGGTCTCATAATATTGCCTAGAATGCCATAACCAAATTTCAGGACAGGTACCATGCCTTTTCAGTGCATTGGACTGGAAACTCAATTCCGACTCTTTTTGCCCAAAACTTGGGACCAAATAGGCGAAATCAAAAAATCTTTGGTGAGCTTCGTTGATTTATCAGTGGGCATGCAATATATCCTAAAAATCCTGAAATTTTTTAAAAACAACAAATCTGACGGTTGTGCATAGAACGAGATATAAGATTAGGCTAGTAGTTTCTTTCGCACTTAAGGACTGTCCTTAAATAATATTTCCCAAAACAGATATTCTAGTAGAATCAAAAAGGTAAAAAACAGATTCCAGGGCAAGAATACCTGGGACATTAGTTGTATACCTATCCTGTTATCAGTTACACTATGTCACAATTATAAAGCTATTTGTTAGGACTACTTATTTTTACCACTTGCAGACGCCAACCATGGGTATTAAAAAATGTTATGGCTGATCGATTAGTAAGCTCTTTATGTTTTCAAAATATGTGAATACAATAGATAACTAACTTATACAAGTGAACTAAAAATAAAGGAGACTTGGATCTACAGGGATAAAAATAGATGCATAGAGGCTAAAATACACAATCAGTTTAAACTGAACAGTGAAAAACTGATCGTGTAAACTGCGAAAAACTGACGTTTGCGATGATTAGTTGAAACTGACTTTAAAAGTTGGACGTACAACTTTTTAATTTAAACTGATAAAATAACTAATCAGGAAACAGAAAATTGTGCCGCTGGTAAATGTTAGAAAGTCACACAATGCAGTCCAGCACTTTTAGCCTACAGAAGGGCTTCAGCTAAAACTGTCAGTTTAAACTGATCGTGTATTTTAGCCTTTATTTACAATTTAAGAATATCGTTTATCCATCATCATATTTATCTTAGCATCAACATCATTAGACAGCATGCGACTGGTCCATTCCTCTACTATACACATCTCTAAACCAATCTCATTCATAAATTTTTTCAGAATTTCGTTTCAGAAAGTGTTTTCGTGTTTATTATTACGCTGAAGACGTTTTTTAATGTAAGCTGCAACAGTACAACTTTTCTATTCAAGGCAGCCACATCTGTTAAAATAATTTTTCGTATACAGAAACAATTCAACTTGTGGAAATTAAAACATGAAAGTTTTCCAAGGAATGTCAGAGAAAATATTTTTTTTTCTATTTCTGAGAAACTTTTCAGTAAGTGGAAATCTGCCTTTAGTCCTATTATTTCTACTGGACTTTCAGGGCTCTGATAAGATCTTGGGGGATAATAGAGATATTTACACCACCAGAGGGGGCTTTTTTGTCTGTTTTTTTTTGCACTTCTTCAGGCTATAAAAAGACAAAGGCAGAGGTCAGAGGTGGATGGATATTTTCCGATTTCTTCTCTGTTTCAGGACTTTTTTTCCTGGTTCTTTAGCAATCTAGGCTAAAGAACCGGGAGATTTTCCCAGGCTCCAGACACTGCGGGCGGATAAAATAATGTTAGCTAGCGCAGCTAGCTTGATCATTGATAGATTGATAGAGCGCTAGAAAATCTCGACTTTCACGCAAGGTTTATGATTATGGATATTTTGTATTTGCGAAAAGTACAACAAAGGTGTGTACGTAACGCGCCCTTAAAATACATTGCTTTCTAAATTTGTGTGAATATTGAACTCTAGCTACATTATTAACATTATTACATCTAGCGTCATCCAGCAGAAAAATACAGGAAATTGCCGCTAAATGGCAAAAAGAATCAAAACAAAGCTGCCATCTTACTTAATTCATGTAGTAGACATGAAATCGCTTGTTAAAAGTTACTGGTTTCTACTACAACAACTTTTGCTTTAAAATTGGTGCTTGGACGCATTTAATTAAAAATTAAGTTGCAGTGTAGGATTTTTAATCAACTTTTACCTAGTTATATTAATATTGACCACTTTTTGTGAAAGTATTTCAATTTTCTAGCTTAATTTATATTTCCTAGTAAGAAACCAGGCACCAGCAATATTCATGTATCCCTGCACATCGATTCAGTAGTAAACAAAACGCACCACGGAAACTACAGCATCAAAGATCAAAGAGAAGAAGTGGAAACGGAAAGCTGGAATAAGGGCAGTGCAGACAGGTAGCGGTTACTCTTATTTGCAGGGTGCAGGTACGGAAGCTTATTAATGCCATCAATGATTATGATTTAAGTTAACATATTACTCGATGTCGACATCGAATTTGATTCCGACATCGAAGCACGTTCGTTGAATCGTTGAATAGTTCACATTGCCCACGCACACTTCTCCGTTGCCGGCAAGCATTCGTAATTAAATGCAAGGCTCTTTTACAATGTTTTTTTTTGTTTGTATTTCCTTTTCCTTTCACTTCATTTTTTCCAATGTTCTTCTTTGTTCTTTTCTTTTACCTTCCGTTCTTTTGTTTCCCACTTTTCTCCATATTTTCCTTCGCCTGATTTGCCATACCCCTCCACCAAAGGTTTTCCTCTAGCCTACTAAGTCGATTACACATGCCCTGCCTGACTCCCGAAGTCCAGGTTCAACTGACATATGCAACCTACTTT